>JAVTVY010052238.1:0-28273 GCA_036873755.1 Hanleya hanleyi | reverse complement strand
AGTCATTCTAAACGCGTTCCCGGGTACAATAGTACACGAGAATTTGTGGAGAATACTTTTACAAGACCGAGTGTTGAGTGTTCGCGGGGGGAAGAAAAACAAGAGATTATATACATTATAATACATGTACATGGAGGAACATTGTTTCTGGCGAAGTTGAGCGATCGAAAGAAATCGACAATTGTATATGGGTCATGTGGTTGAGAGTATATGCGTCATTACATTTGCAGACGTAAAACGTTTCCATATACCATCGTACAAACAACGTATGACAAGAAAATCAGTAATAGTTATATAGACATCGCACATATACACACATATATTAAATAAAAAGACTATGCACATTATATTACATATATACATTACATTATATGGACAGTTCGTCTATATACGGATTTTCCTGTGTATTCTAAGATATAAACTTTGCAATAAGAAAATAATCAGTATTTATGTAATATCAATTTGGAATAAGTAATTGTGGGTGTTGATTTAGCAGATAGAGATGTATCATACGGGGATAGCAAACATAGGTTTAATGGAAATAATAATACGATAGAACCTGTGAATGTCGACCATGAATAAAGTATCTGATACAGATAAATAGGCTAGATTATAATATATAATGCATACAGTTATTGGGGAGAAGGGGCTATGTTATTGTAGTTCAGTGTACGCCTCGAGATGGGGCAATATCCTCTTCTCTCACCTCTTTTCCATCAACATACAGCTTACCTCGGCTGAAGCGTACTTTCTTTCCTTGGTTGAAACATAGGTTCATATGTTCTCGAAAGAAGCTCTTTTTCTTTCTGTCCTCGGGTATCAAGTCCTCTGTTACGAACATAGTGGAGTCCTTTAACATCTGTCTAGCCGCAAATTAAAATAATATCAAATATGGCTTATCGATTCTACAATCCTCTAGTGGGCGGTATGATTGAGATTTCAATGACAATATGCTGGATTCAGTTTCAGTCTACTAACTAATTTAGGAATTAGCAGCGAACCTCTTAAACTAAAACAATCTTAGAGACGGAGTGAAGGAGAGTCGAGGGGGCGAGAATCCTCCTTCCTCAGTCAGAATAAAATGATGCATTAGAAACACATAATTTAGGGAGAATACATGAGTTAGCAAGGAAGAATACCAGACAGTTTAAGGTCGGTGAATGTAGAATGAGAGTACTATAAATGAGTGAGTGAGTGAGTGAGTGACTGTGGTGGTGTATGGTGGTGGTGGTGTGTGTTTGTGTGGTGGTGGTGGTGGTGGTGGCGACAATATGTGGTGGTGGATTGCATTTGAATGGACGTTTTGGGGTAGAGATGGACCATTCGTGGTCAAAATGGGGCGTGAGTGGCATCCTATTGAAGCTGTTTTCTGGTAGAGCCAGACTGGAGATAATACGCGTATACGCACAGAGGAGTAGTACAGAAAGGGGAGTTTCGTAGAGACTGAAGATGCCCGAGGCATTTCAAGGTTATACGCATAGCAATACATGCAGCGAGAGGAGGAAATCACTTCCCAATGCCTCATCTCCTATCTTAAACCCCTAAAGATTTAACTAACGTCCACCAACGCGTAGCTTATCGCCCTGGAATTGGCACTAATTCATCGAAATGCTGTGACGCACGTCAACGCCCGTCATAACGCATTATCTTAACGCCATAACGCTCTATCTTAACACCTTAACGCCCTGTCTTAACGCCTTAGCACCTTATCACAACGCCTTTATATTTTCAAGACAAATCACTTGGTCGGCCTCGAGGAGAGCTTTATAGGGATACCCGACACGACCCCGTAGGCCTACTATTGGTTCATCTCGGCCCCAAAACGCCCACCGAAGTGTCCTTTTCCCACAATTCCCTGTATGCACATGCGCACCATAGCCCTACTTTCACTACACACCAGTCGGACTCTTCTCCACGAGTGCTTCAAACTACGCCACAGACGTATATAGATCTGCCATTTAGTAGGCATCAGTAAGGGTTATCTGCCCCTGCCAGTGGTTATTCGCCTTAGGGCGCCATTTATGTTTGTGCCGATGTTACGAAAACGTACTTGTACGGATGTTTTTAGCCCTTGCGAGAGATTGTACCATGCTATTATATAATACTAACGTGTCAGTGTATGTATCAATGCATGCACACCACGGAATAAAACATGTTGAGACTTTCTGGTCCCCGATGACCTCATGCTCCGTCGGGACATTGTGCGGGGAATCCACGTGTTCTATTTATCGCTCATTACGTCATTTCTATTTATAGATCATCCGAATTGATGACGAAACAGTCATCACAGATACTGCATAGCCATTCTATAAAGGTTAACCAACTCCCAATGTATTTTGCGGCCACTTTTTCGGTGGCTATACGGATCGACCACCCCATTTGTATATTTAGCCGTAACGTCACGAGGCACAAGCGCCGTATATCAAGCTCCGGCGCATGAACATTGACGGAGATGACCGACTATTCCCGGATATTCAGGCGAAGCGACCACCCGCATATGTCCCTCGACATGGGGCTATTTTCTGGCCGCGGAGGCTTGAATCGGAAGTGACCGCATCACCACCGAAAGTGACCTTTGATCTGGAAGTGACCTTTGACCCGGACCATGGTCACGTCGCGCCTAGCCTGGACCCAGCCCCTCTTTCATAATGTATTTTAAGGAGGAAACAAAAGAAAGTAACTCTGCCTATTAAGTTTTTTTTTTATTTTTTTTATTTATTTTATTCATCTACTTATCAAACGTATATATTTATTAAGGATCATTTTATTATTATTAAATAGTACATATGAAACAGAAACTGATCCAGTCTACGTCGCGCCACGTGTAAAAGTGATCTTCCCCTAAATGGATACGAATTTCACATTTCTACTATTCATGAGGCTCAGTAACTTGTAATTAAATCTGAGTATATACGTTACAACACATGTTGTACTACATGCCAGTGTCTAAAGCAGACCGCGCTTTCTCACACAAAATCGTCTCAAAAGTGAAATTTGGTAAGCGGACCAAGTAGTGTTCAAATAATATATACACGGTCAATTCAGACGAAATATTTCATAGTTTCCCCGACAAAATCAATCTAGTTCGCAAAACGGTCATAATAGCAATGTTTCTCACTCGTGGACCCCTAAGCAGTGGACTATTCATCTCGGGGACGAATGTGCCACCTCAGTCAGCACGTCCAAGCTTTTTCCTAGCGAAGTAGCGAATTTCTCTCCCAGAGGTTCAACTCAAAACACTGTCTATTTATTTGATAAAAAACGGTCATATTACGAAGCTGACCCGTAGGGCCCAAGCTCAGGAAGGATGGTCAAAAAAAGAGCAATTTGCAATCATGACAGGCAGACATGATGAAGTTTCATTCGTCAAATCTCTATCACTGACCAGTATATCTTTAACTCAATACATTTTCTGTCATTTAAAACGGTGTAATATATCGCAGGCATTATTTGTGTCTGTTCATTCGAACATAATGATACTCTAATCCACATAGGGTTCAAACAGATCCTTACCCCGGGTAGAGCGGCCTGAGACAGCAAATACAGTGTCAGAGGTCTTGTACACCACGAACATATTTTGTCGCCATTGTGTGAGAATTACTACAGATGTCTATAGATTATCTCCAGTGGCAACAGCTTCCTCCATTACATATATTTTGAAGATTTAAATGTGACGAAAAAAAATGTTTTCGAAATTTACTGTTTACCCAACCTATCCCCTGTTACAGGATAGGTTTTATTGGCATTTTCTTGAATAGGTATTGAATGCGCAGTTTTTTAACCGTAATGGAGCGGTTGAAAAGATTATCTAAGTCCAGCAGATATAAGTATCATATTTCTGAATACGAAGATGTCTTTATTTTTCACGAACAATGATGCCAATTTTTTTCAAAATTGGTTTTAAGATGAACAAAATATGAGTAAGACATGTCTATGTGCGCGAGCGGTTGTGAGCCTACATGTACATGCAAGAAATGCTCTACTGGACATGCTGAATGTAATGCTTGGTTGACTCGACCGTGGCCCTAGCTGCAAACCAACGCAAGTATAGGTTAAATGTGGGCTACCTCACCTTTTCCTGTTGAAATCAATTAATCCATTCAGACTAGATTTCATTAATACGATGAAGTTAGAATATTGTATCAAACATGAAGATTTTACTCCTATTATTCCTATTCTCATGAATACAGACACGGATTACTGGAATTCTATGGCCCAGGACAAACTGAATGACGCGCTGGAGCTGACACCGAATCTGAATATTGCCAAGAACGTCATATTATTCCTTGGGGATGGAATGGGAATATCCACAGTGACAGCTGGTAGAATTCTGAAAGGACAGCTTCAAGGCAAAACGGGCGAAGAGGAGGATCTGGCTTTTGACAAATTTCCATATTCTTGTCTAATAAAGGTAAAAATTTCCTCATCTTATTTTATAGTGGATGTAAATTGTAAAGGGGGTACTATGGTAAGAGGGACGGTATCATTAGGTAATGAATATGCATGACATATCAAATAAGCCAACGGTCGCCGCGAGAATTCCTAAGAGACAGACACGACATAAGTCATGAGAAGAGGAAGGTCGTTCTATTAAAATAATTCATATCCATTGCTAGTCAACTTAAAATACTTCTCTTTGACCTTATTTGTACCTGACAGATATTTCGTGTACGGTATATCAAAGGCCATGTGATTAGTAGACGGGGTATTATTGAGAGAGGAATATGCATGCCAGTTCATCAATAGTCAACGCCGTTAAAAACACACTGCTTAGATGAACGTTTGTCTGAACCAGAAGAACGAAAAACAACATAGACCTAGATTGCAATGCAGACTTGTTTTTGGCATTTTCTCTGTATGTATGGTTGGCGCGTCGCACTCGCACCCACCCGATTATTCATGGGGGATGCTGTCTACCTCATTTTTGCAGCCGAGAGACTACTTAAATGCGTACTGTTGATGACATTATATGAAGGTTTCCCTCGGGGTGTATGAAAATACCTCCACGGATATACCCCTGAATCGCAGAATGTACGAATTTTAACTGGGTTTGTGTAATTACTATTGAGATTAAATCGAAACTACCATTGATTACTATCCCCCTGTAGAGCTCTCATTCAAATCCAGTCTTGCCATTACATTCTAGGTGCCTCAGTGCATGCTCATTTTTCCGTAGCACCCCGATTACTACTCATTTAGCGTACGGGTATTTCTTAAGTCACTTGAAAATAGCGGTCGTGCGAGAAGTAATAAATGTGCACCAATAAAATAGGGGAAAGATATCAAACGAAAAGCCTGATTTTGTTTCCCTGTCTATTCAATAGACTTACAATGTGGATAAACAGACGCCCGATTCCGCCGGGACAGCCACGGCTTTCCTGACAGGTGTGAAGACCAATGCCTATATGGTTGGTGTGGGTCCATCAGTAAGCTACAAGGATTGTTCAAAACAACATCAAGACGAACTGAAATCCATACTACACTGGTCTCAAGCGGAAGGTAAAACCAACGACAGTTTTGGGTGTTATCATGTCTCAGACTGAAGCGGAATGGGTCGGGAAAGTCAATGGTCCGTAGTGAACCTTGATACACATTTTCAAACTTTTGTGGGGAAATGAACTGCGCTCTTCTAAGAGAGTACACAATTTTGATGTCTCTCCTTATCGACTATATCATATAATGATTACTAGTAATCAAATCATATAATGATTACCGGTACTAGTAGTATATGTTTTACAATTACTGGACCCTCACCCCATATCTTCCACTCACCCTCTCACCATAGATCACACATATATCCAAGGGTTTCATGTTTCACTTTCCCAGGTAAGTCGGTAGGAGTGGTAACAACGACCCGTGTAACTCACGCCACACCTGCCTGTTCCTACGCCCACAGCGCTGCCCGAGGCTGGGAGGGCGACTCGGAAATGACGTCAGTAGAAGGCGGGTGCAAAGATATAGCGGACCAGCTCGTCACAAATAACAAGGATATCCAGGTTTTGAATCGAGTCATTTTCGCTACGTTCATCCGACGAAGTCTCTGTGTGTGTGTATGTGTGTGTGTGTGTGTGTGTGTGTAGCATAACGATTTAAAGAATGAGATATTTGTGATCCATTGACACGATTAGTTGAAGAATTCAGTATTATTACATGAAAGAATGAGTCATCGTTTTCAGCAAGTTTTGGTGAGAAAATGGTCTATCATTTTCGACGAATCGGTCCATTCGTCGGCTCAAAAATTCTAACAAGGTTACGAAAATTTGACCTCATGAAGGCTGTCAATCAAAACGTATTTATGCATGGTAGGTCAATTAAACATTATGAGTCTCACCATCTGCAATTTCCCCCTGTCATGGTCGCATAGGTTGACTGTGATCCAAATAAACGTCATTTTATACAAAACTACACTATCGCTGAAACAAACAAAAAAACAATTACAAACGGAAACGGAATTTATAATATATCATATTGGGGCCGATTGCCCATAGGCTCAAAATTCCCCCCGGTATGATATCCTATAAACCAGAGGAGCATGCCATAAATTCAAAAAAACGGCGGTTATGTGAGGTGACTGCGTTTTTCTCAATTTTCTTCTGATTTTTTGCCTTTTTAAAAAAGTGACAAAAATTATTTCTTTTCGGATCGGGTAATTATTTCCTAATTTATAATGAAGCGTTTGCAGAGAACATATAAAATTAAAAAAAAATAATGAATCGGAAAATCCGAGAGAAAATAATAGAGAAGAAAAGCAACTCCGAGTAGGGATGACAACTTCATTCTGTATATTTCGCTATTAGTTATAGCATCTTCAGCAGTGAACAAAGTTACAAACAGCTCTATACGTCCAGTTCGGCTTTGCGTATTTTACGGTAGCACTTTTGGTAGGCTGTTGTAACACGATGAATGCTTGGCTCAGCAGTACGGAGTGTTGACCAGAATCCATTGGAACCACTGATGATTTTCCAATAATAGAGAAGAAAAGCAACTCCGAGTAGGGATGACAATTTCATTCTGTATATTTCGCTATTAGTTATAGCAATAGCGAGAGAAAATATCTACCCAAAAATGCTTATTCTCGAATATGACCGTCACTGTGACATCATCATTGAGACCATCTTGGATTTTTTGAACATTTTCTGGTAGAGCTTGGCAACAACATATCCTGAAAAGGTCAAGATATTTTATTGTGCGAAATGGTCTTCCCCCAGGCCTGGATAGGTCTCTAATATCCCAGGCCATCTATGGTTTAGATCACGTATCTCCATTCTGTGTCTTCGCAGGTCATTCTTGGTGGCGGGAGTCGATTCTGGGTACCATATAACGAAAAGAACCCCGTGGACAACAAAACAGATTCATCATACGGACGACGTGATGGACGGAATCTGATAGAGGTATTTATCCTGACTTATATCTGCGTGAACGTGGTCCAACAATTCTCAATGCTACCAGAAAAATAACCTGATGTTACTATCATCAAATTCTCATTAGGGCTGAGTGGAAGGTCCAGTTTTCAACACCAAGTAAAGCGCCCCATGTTTAAAGTCTCTCACACGAATAAAGTAAAACACATTTTTTCACCAACAATGTTCTTTAGAACGTTAAAACATGTTACAGTTGGTTACTGCAGTATGGAACCTACAGTTGGTTACTGCAGTATGAATCCTACAGTTGATTACTGCAGTATGAAACCTACAGTTGGTTACTGCAGTATGAATGGGATTTGTGTTTGGCTTTGTTCTTGTTATAGAGAGCTGGAACTTGCTACCGAACTGGACCTCCTGTTCAGTATTAATGAGCATTATCCTGTATTCTATATTGATTTGCTCAGTGTTATTGTTCATATCCTCCTCACTTAGTCGTAAGTTAACCCTATCAATCGAAGCAACATACCAGCATACCGTCTTGTATATCACTAAACATACCGGCATACCACCATGGATATCACCAAAAATACCGGCATAACACCTTGGATATCACTGAACATACCGGCATACCATCTTGGATATCACTAAATATACTGGAATAACACATTGGATATCACTAAACATACCGACATACCGCCTTGGATAACACTAAACATACCGGCATACCACACTGAATAACACTAAACATACCGGCATATCCACCTGGGATATCACTAAACATACGGTACCGGCATACCACCTTGGATATCACTGAACATACCGGCATACCATCTTGGATATCCCTAAACATACCGGCATACCACCATGGATATCACTAAACATACCGGCATATCACCTTGGATAAAACTAAACATACCAGCATACCACCTTGGATAACACTAAACATACGGGCATACCATGTTGGGTATCACTAAACATACCGGCATACCACATTGGATATCACTAAACATATCGGCATACCACCTTGAATAACACTGAACATACTGGCATGCCACCTTGGATATCCGGCATACCACCTTGGATAACACGAAACACACCGGCACACCACATCGGTTATCACGAAAACCGTCTCCCTTAACAATTGAGAACATACATTAAATAACATTCATAATTGTCCTTAATTCACCAGGAATGGAAGAGCGATAAGGTGGATCGGAATAAGAAGTACGCAGTCGTACATAACAAGGCCAGTTTAGCTGCTGTTGATCTGGATTCTACTGATCATCTGTTAGGTAAGACTGCTATGTCATCAAGAATACCGAGCCTGCAGTGAGGACATTTTCCTTATGTCATCAAGCATACCGAGACTGGAGTGAGGACATGTCCCTTATGTCATCAAGCATACCTAGCCTGGGGTGAGGACATTTCCCTCCCTTCCCTACATCGCCCGACCCCGCTATTTTCCATAGCTTTGCAACAGATGTAATGGAGAGCTGGATCTACCTGAATTCATTATTTTCGTACCTACGTTGTATTGGGCATATTTGCATAATTCTAGGGGCATGAAATCATGAGGGAATCATCAGGAATTTGTTTGCTTTATCATATTATTGCTAGATTTGGAGCAATCTGAATTATGTCTATAACTTTAACGTTATGGTAACACACAAGCAGTTTTCAACAGACAAATGGCAAAAAGAACTCCCAAAAGTTGATCAAGAATCGTTCGTATCATCCCTTCTTAATCAATGATCAGCAACAAACTAATTAACTGATGTTTATGACAGAGGTTGACCTAAATCTATCGAGTATTCCGAAGGGCCCGAATGACGCTCAGCTCTCCAAACGCCAGTCCCAGCCCCGTTCACTTTCCGTTTCAGGACTCTAATGCATCCCAAACCTCCAGAACAGAGATAGTTAACATGTATTGAACTGTCAACAATCCCTAAAGCAAAAGCTCAGTAATTTAGTATAATTTTATAAATCAGATATTTTTAGTGATCAGTTCGAGTGTTTGTTTGATTTGACTATGTTCAGCTAATCATATAAGATATGACAACAGCAAAATGGGCCCAGCAGCATGAATGATTTCCCAAAGTTTGAAACCGGTTGGATCTCCGTCCTGCAGCTCCGACATGTCATATTAACAGTTGAGGCAACTACTGGTTCCTGAGATACAGAGTTGAAAACAAAGCCGTAGTTGATCCTGTGGCTGATGACACAACAATCAAGTTTTTTTTGTAAATCCGTGATAGTTTCTGGTTTCCATACAAATCAATTTAGAGAGTGTTCTGTTTGATTCGGTTTCATTCACTGTATATATTCTGTTTTCCAGGATTATTCCATACCACCCATATGAATTACGAACTGGATAGACCGTCCACGGAGCCTACTCTAACCGACATGGCAGAAGCGGCTGTTAAGATATTACAGAAGAACGACAAAGGATTTTTTCTACTTGTTGAAGGTAAGATCTTATTTAGTTAGTCGTGGACTGTAACGGAGAATTTCCAGCATAACAGGTTAGGATATTTCGATTATCGTAGTCATATTTTAACCAACTATGCTCTCATTTGCAAAGTGTCCGGTAATGAATGAGTCCATCCGTCCATCCGAATTCTTTTGTCGAACCGTTGACATTAGAACCTTGATTTTTGGCATTAACGTGCATTAGGGGACTGTCACCAGCACTTTCTGAGCTGAGCTATTGTTGATGAATATTTGATCTACTTAAGTGACATTATGTTTGGACCCCCAAGTCATCTAGGTGACCTATGACATTACGGTTGGACTCCCAAGTCATCTTCCTCACCCTACTTCGTAGATCCTGTGACGTTAGTCACACTACTCATGTTCACAATTGAACATTTCGGTGAAACGAAGATTCCCTGCTTTCCAAGCCTTCCATACTTGGCATAACCGATCTACTCGTCATGCCTTCAGCATTGCTTGGGTTCATCCCTGATTTCTTCATCACCGAGTAATTACTTCATAACCGAGTTATCACTTCATCACCGAGTAATTACTGCATCACCAATCTCATCACCACTTTCCCTTCATCATAAATCCATTCATATAATACACCAGTAATGTAACTCCGAAAAACTTTAGTGATGTTGTTGATATGATTTGATCTGAGTTTGGGGCTGCGGACCCAGAGTAAACCACCGCCAGTCGGCAAGTGACTGACAAACTTGTACACATGGACCAGCTGGGCTCGAACCCGTTGATATGAAGTGAGATATGCTGGATAATATAACTGGAATGAAAAATATAACAAAATAAAATTCATTCACCATCGATTATTTAGCAATGATTCTTTCTAAATGGATTCCACCAACAACTCTATTTATCAACAACCCTATTTACCAACAACTCTATTTACCAACAACTCTATTTACCAACAACTCTATTTACCAACAACTCTATTTACCAACAACTCTATTTACCAACAACCCTATTTACCAACAACTCTATTTACCAACAACTCTATTTACCAACGACCCTATTTACCAACAACCCCAACCCTATTTACCAACAACTCTATTTACCAACAACTCTATTTACCAACAACCCTATTTACCAGCAACTCTATTCCTTCACCTCACATTCTTTTATTTTCAATTCCTTCATAATAGATCCCATCACTATCGACTCTTTCATCATCGTTTTTCACACTACGAAATCTTCATAATACAATTTTCACGTTCTCTTTTTGACCCATTCCTCGACCAAATATGGTCAATAACTATTTACAGATGACTAAATACCCTACCACAAGTAGTTATAATAATATAGATGTACACGTCAATAGAGAATTCAGTCATCCACAGTCTTGGACAAAGGATTACATGGTTTGAATAATAGTATCTTCTCAAAATCTATTATAATATTATCACACTTCAGTTGGAACAAATACATTAATGATATTCACACACAAAAAAACGTACAATGTATATGTGGGAAAACTTTTAAGTTATATACGTGCGTGCGTCATTCGCAACTTCTCGGGGATCTCCGATGGCAAATAGTCCCTCGAATAACTTTCGAATCGGATTACACATCTCTCAACTCCATTCGAATGTATGACTCCGGATGGCGCAACAGTACTTCCGACCCTGTCGACAGTTCAATCTGCAGTGGACTATCCATAAAAGCGTTGATTTTAAACTGATACATTCGAAAACAAACCGGGACAAAACAACTTAAACATGCGATACGTTTAAAGGTCAACCCAAACGGAATTTTGTTTGGTCTAAAAATCATAGTTCATACTTCACTTTGTATGAAAAAAATATTGAAAAAATTCTAATCCGATCAGAACACACGTAATATGGGAGCAAAGTGGGCTTTTTCAAACTTTCACAGCTGGGTTGATGACGTCACGCAGGGCAATTGCCTGAGAAAAAATAGCGGATAACATGGAAAACGAGTGCAGTCAGAGCTTCGATTCACATGTCGATTCAAGCGATAGCAGCTCCTTAGATGGAAATATTTTTCGCCAAGAAGATGAAATAGACATAGAGGAGGACGATGACGGGCAAAATAACAGTTGTTTGAAGACCAACGACGGAATTCAGCCCTATCAATTTGAGCCGTACGGCTCCGACTCTGACAGTGACAACCATTCTGACAACGTGGAACTCGACGACGACAGGATTCGGAGAGGTCGTTTGTTGAATACAGATTGGTTTGCAACTTGACTGGAAACTTTATTATCGTCATCTATAAGACCAAATGTCCATATATTTCAAACTGTATTGAATGTAGAACGATTCTGTGGTGTAAAGAACAAGCACGTTTGTATTGTTGTTGTTGTTACTGGCTGAGACGGCCTTTTCGAAGGGATATTAAAACTCCGGGATTCGACAGAATGGACGGTAAACTGTTGATAACTGTACTGATATACGTCCGTTTTCCCATAATCTCCATGAAATACCAATTTCAGAATTATATAGGTTGATTTTTCAATTTTTTCATTTTTTATTTTTTTTTTAATTTATTTACTTATCAAACGCTTTAAGAAAGATCATTTTATTATTATTAAATACTACATATGAAATAGAGACTCATCCAGTCTAACTTGTAGGTGCTTAAGCAACAACTGCCACATCATGGATAGCATTCTGTGCGTTCATCGGGGACGCGAGAGAGAGCAGGGCACATGTACAGCCGTCTCCCTGCCCGAGGCCTCGCTTGCAGGCAAGGTTCGTTCAGCCGATGTCGGTGGTAGATTCTCCTTGTCCGATTTCTTTGCCGTCACATTCTGATTGTTCTTAGGTTTGATAGTTGGAATAGCTGTTCTCTTTAGTTTTGGTTTGTATCCGAATTCAACTGCTACGCTCTAGAGGTCCTCGAATGATGTCATTCTGTCAAAATGTGCCGAGCAAATTTTTTAGAGTACTGGCTCGGGCCCTCCTTCCACACCCTCGTGTTGCGTACAAATTTCGTCCAATTTGCCGATCGACAGTTCATGCATCCGCGTTAGTGGTTTGGTTTTGAGTCATGCGTGATAGGCCATTCCGGCGCGTCACATCTGGAGAATCATAGGTTGTTGGCACTCAACATGGTCTCGGAAGATGTAGGCCATAGTACCTCGTTTCGCACTGCTAGGAATTCGTATTGGCATCCATGTTGAAAGCACAGTATCACGCCGAAACTCCGAACAGCGCATGTCAGCTGCATGACTTCTGTTAGCATGGAGATCAGCTGAAGTAGAAAAACCAGGAGAAACACCTTAAATTAGAAGAGATCCTTCGCGGGTAGAATCAAGGAATATCCATTTCAATTGGATATATATTTTATCTCCTGATAAGGGAGAAATACAACGAGGACTATGTGAGCGGAATCACTTCCTATGGCATGTGATGAGCCTCACGTGCGTCGTATCAGGGTTAGAGCTGAAAAATCCTTACACCATTAATGCGCGAGGTGATATGATTTCGACGCAATAGGCCGAGCAGTCGCGAATGAGGTTGTTGGTTCCCGAGCGTACAATCGGCCCCATTCGTAGATTTCCACTAGGCTGTCCCGAATGGTTCGCGCATGATGGTTAGATTATTTTTGATAATATACTTAATTCGCGCATACCAGTTGTGGCTTTCGAAACCTAGTGTGTTTATTTAATCGTCTTTGTCTTAAGAGTTCTGATAAGACGACTTGAATATGGTATAGATCAATCGCGAATGCGCGTTGTACACTTCAAAATCAAAATTGTGTTACCCCCCGATAACATCCATGTAAATATAGACTAGTATAGTATACATCTGTACTGGTTTGGTGATTGGGTGGAAATGACTGATAAATCTTTCTCTCTGAAGGTTGATCTGTCAAAAAAAACTTGGCGGTCGTATTCATGATCCTGATTAGTCGAATTTCCAGTACCTATAATAGTTCATAGATTTTCTCGTAACAATTAATGGACAACGGTTATCTCAGAGTAACAATTAATGGACAACGGTTATCTCAGCGGTATCACCAGATCTAACATGATTTCAAATTCTTTACAAATTATACCTACATCATCAAACATGGCGGTTGCATAATTTATTCTGCTTTGTCTAGTCTTTCAACGTAAAACGGTTTTCTCTCGAATCGGCACTTCTCATCCTCGCTCTTCTCATTTCACCCTGATCATCATACCCAAGCTCATTGGCGTGAGGGCCCCTCTTTCAACTGCTCACCGACTTCTCCACTACTGATTCCCTCACCATCGATTTCTTCATCAATGAGTTCTTCAAATGCAAATCCAACTTTTCCGCCGTCGATTCTTTCACAATCGACTTCTCCGCTATCGATTCCTACACCATCGATTCCCTTACAAACGTCGGCTCCACCATCGATTCTCTCACCACCAATTCCTTCACAGCCAAACTTTGCCGCCATCGCTTTCCTTGACATCAGTTCCTTCACAATCGACTTATTCACCATCGATTCTCCCGCCATCGTTTTGTCATAATCTAATGTACACCAGCGTTTCCTCAAGCATCGATCCCCTCATCTTCGACCTCTTCACCATCAAACCTTTCACCAGTGATCTCTTATCATTTTATAACAGATTCTGTCTTTGACCAACTGTATATTTGCATTATTTATCCTGCAGGTGGCCGGATTGACCACTCCCATCACAGTAGCCGGGCTAATAGAGCTATACACGAGACAGTTGCATTCGATACAGCCATCACTAGGGTACAGGAAATGATCAGCCAGGATGATACGCTGCTTGTTGTTACTGCCGATCACTCACATGTGTTCACCATTGGAGGATACCCATCACGTGGTAACCCAATATTGGGTAAGCGAGATAAGTTTCCAGTGTTTGGATTACCCTTTTACGTGAGCAAATATTAAGGCTCAATTCTCCTCCGACAGAAATACTTGAGGATGCCAAGGGACGAGATTCTGAATCTTTTGTATGTAGACTTAAATAAAACTAATTTGGTATTGCAACAAAAATCATCTGTATTAGCGTCACCCACAAACGAGTCATTTTCGGGTAAGCATATCTTTTGGGGGGATTTGGAGATATAAGAAAGTCTGGATAATGGAAATGAGATGGAATGAGCTTTTTTATGTGTGACTGGGGCACAATGTGGTGAGACGCCCGCGGCCGAGAACGTCCCCTCTCCACCGCCACCACACCCCTTCTACATGACGTCTTGTGATTGTTTTGTTGAAGGATGTAAATTCATGGTGGTGGTACCATTTTATCTTGCAGGCTTGAATGATGGTATGAGTCCAACGGACGGCAAGCCCGCAACAACTATTGCATACGGCAATGGGCCCGGATCGTCTTACAGTTCGCCGAGAGAAGACATAACGAACAAAGATATTAGTAAGCTTGCTCACTTGCTCTACATTCATTATTACTTCTGATAAAGTGGTTATAAGAATGGAATGTTTGAGGCTTGACAGAAATTTAGTTGCCATAACACAGTAAGTGTCATTATTGACTCGACTAGTCTAGTCTGTACGGGGCTTTATGATATCTTTCCGTATTTTATTTTAATAACTTCTTCAAATGAAGTGTCTGTGCCAAGAACAATGAACGCACATGACTGTAGATTATGAATTCGTTACCTGGGCGGTTAGTACAGAAATATACAGTGAGAGAGACAAATATTACATCCCTTGATCCGAGAATAAACTGTATAAAGAAGCTACTTATAATATCGTCTGGCTTGTAAGACAGCGTGCACATCAAGACAGCTCCCTTAGAATATCGCACAGAATGTGTTCATGAGTCAGTCGGTCAGTCAGTCAGTCTGTTCGTCAGCTTTGCTAAGCCTAGGAGCTACGTTGCAGATTTCAGAATGTGGACGACTTGAAATTGTACAATTTTTGTGTACAATATTTTCGCAGTCTAAATTCATCTTTCGGAACTTTGCGAAATACGATCCAACACCTCAAAACAGCTAAGAATATTGGTTGTTTCGCTTAACAAAATCTATATATTTTCCTTTCTCTAGGTTCCAACACCTACCGTTTCCAGAGCGCGGTACCAGTTAGTTCGGAGACCCATGGAGCAGAAGACGTGGCAGTGTACGCTAAAGGTCCGATGGCTCATCTCTTCCACGGGGTCAAGGAGCAGAATTATATCGCTCATGTGATGGCGTATGCCTCATGTGTCGGCCAAAACAAGAATCACTGTGCATCCAAATATGCCCGTACTTATTATCAAGACCCTGAGGAACTGAGAGAGGAAGCGGAGCGGGATGGATTCTAGTTCTCAGTTTAAATAATTAGAAAAAAACTGGTGACACACTCTTCTTTCCATGAAGCATGTATACCTGTGATTTAGAAAGAGATACGGTAATCAGATATAATGCCTTTTTTCGTTTACAATTTATCCCGTAACCCAAACAATCTATAGAGATGAAATATCCATTCGATGACATGCGTTGATGTAATATACCCTTGCTCAATGCGTCATCATGCGTTTTGACGACCGACCCAACATATCGTAACTGACTTTATCTGTTTTTCGATCACTGTCTGCGACAGGAACATTTGTGTGTTGTTGTTTTTTTAGAACTTGATTGTAAATCTAATAATTGCAATGTATATGTAAGTACATATACTACGATTCCCCAACTGTATTCGGGCACCCTATCGCTTGACCTGTCTTTCCAGAATAAAATATTGAAAATTGATCGTTGTTTGCATTGTGTGTCTATCTCTTCGAATTGTCGCTGGGCAATGGAATCCGTCATAACCTGTGTAGTAAGTGTATACATTACAGATTATTTAAAAGGCTTCTGCAGATATTTGATTGTTGGCATCAAACGTAGCATCAGGCCCTGTGTGCTATATTTGTTTGTTGAAATATGAATTTGAAATGGTAACCAATGATGAAGTTATAGTTATAGCATCACAGTTTCAAACAAATTTTGCATTAAAACGTCTGTCCATTTCAGTCTGTTATAGTACACGCTATACACGCAGGAGAGAAAAGGTCTCATACACATACGCAGTGGAGATTTTCGGTCGTGCATACATTTTCGGTTGTGCACTTCCGGTTGCGCATGTTTGTGCCACCTTGTTTCTCTTTATTGTAGGTACGCTATACAGAGAACGAGACGGAAAGAGAGAGGACCATCCCTCTACACGGCAACGGAGAGACCAAACGCCCGCCCCCCCCCTCCCCCCCCACTCCACCCCATCCACCACACCCCGCCCTGAGTATCGATATTGCTCGACATCAACCTGGCAGTACACGCGTTATGCTTCCAATGGATGTAACAGTGAGACACCACTCTAAAATCTTTCAAAGACTATTTTCAGAGCCAACCATTCGTTGCGAACGAAACTCTCTTAAGCACAATTTTCGCGTTTTTATGGTGTTTTTATGTCACGATTTTGTGCGAAACCCGGCAACAATCCTCTGTACACCCAAACTTGCCATTTCTGTACTACTTCCCAAGTGCGCATGCGCGTATCACCGAATCCACACCGGTCAGAATAATACATAACGAGAGCTCATTCACGCCCAAATGTTCAACCCTATGGGCTATGAACCCTTTTGATTTCTCTCCCTGTATCCACCGATGGCGCAATCGCACGTCTCACTGGAAATTTCTAGACAGTCATTTAGTTTGTGTTTAAATTGCAGAGCGATATTGATGCCTTCGTTTAGGAAAATCTCGATAATTGTGAGTCGCGTTGGGTGAAACCCCGATGTATCTCACTCCTCTCGTTCTGGGTCAATCGTCCCATTTCCGGCTGCGCATGTGCATCACAATCTCTTGCCCTCCATAGGCTATGGCTCATGGGTCCAGGAGTCGCGTTGTGTGAATCTCCTATGTCATCACTCGGCTGCGCATGCGCACCAAAATCTCCTGCCTACATCCAAAAGTGGCACCTGCCTGGGCCCAGGAGTCTCGATGGGGTAGAACGTCTCACGCGCAGTAAAGCATGCACACCTATAATCCCCTACCCACAACACTCAATGGCGCATTCCTGGGTCCAGGGGTCTCATCGGGTGAATCCCCAACTCTCTCATCCTTCTTGTTCTCGATGGAACGTTTTTCTTCTGGTTGCGCATGAACACCCATAATACCCTACCCACCATACACTATGGCGCATGCCTGGATCTAGGATCCTTGTTCTTAAAACCCATGTCTCTCACCCCTCTCGTTCTCGGTACAGCGTTCCACATCCGGCTGCTCAAGCGCGCACATACAGTCTCCTACCTACAATAATACCATGTGACGCATGCCTGGTCCAGGAGTCTCGATGAGTGAAAATCTGATGTCTCCCACCTCTCTCATTCTAGGTAGATCGTCTCACTTCCGGTTGCGCATGCGATGTTAATAAGCCAGCTAGCCACCCACCAAGGACGCAGATTAGAGTTTCCTTCTGAGGCCCTCAAATGGCCGTGATATACTATCACAGGCAACTTCTGGTCATAAAATATATTGATGTGATTATTGATAGCTGTATACGTAAAATATCGTAAGAATTCCAGCTATAACACGGTGTATAAACAGGCCCGGCTTATCAAATTTATTCCTACGAAGTAGGCTACCATTTGCAAATTGTCCGGTAATGAGTGAGTCAGTGAGTGAGTGAGTCAGTCAGTCAGTCCATCCAAATCCTTTCGTCGGCAAAATAAGGAGAACCATTGACATTAGAACCTTGATTTTTGGCATGAACGCGCATTAGTGCATTGTTACGAGCAAGTTCTGAGCAGACCGAATTCTGATGAAAATTTGATTTATAATTATTTTTTGTTATTATTTATTGATGGCTCAGCGTCATGCCCAACGGGAACCCTTGGCTGTATGTTTCACTGTGACTTTTCAAGGTTCGCTGATACGGCATATCACGACACACCTGTTCTCGTAGAATCACCGAAGTTAAGCGACTTTGAGTCCGGTCAAGACTTGGATGGGTGACCTCGTGCTGTACTGCTGGGCTGATAACTGTCCAGGGTAATAGGAACTGAGGGCGATAATAGTTGCTACGCTAATGACACACCAGCGGTGCATCTGGGAAAGTTAATAGTACCCACTGTCAGTTAGACACTGCTATATAAATTCTCTCACGGTAGCACATAGGGCCCCCAAGTCATCTCTCGAGTACACACTTAAATCGTATCAAACCCTACTTCGTAGGGCCTGTGACGTTAGTCACATTGCCATGTGTGGACAATTGACCTAAAATTAATTGACAAATCACCCATATCCCACACACGAAAATTATGAAACTCTCCCCAGTTCGGTCCCTGGAAATGGTATGACGATCTCAACTGAGAGATGATTATTACTATTATGTTCGGAGAGAATGCTCGAAAAAAGAAAACTACATAATCATACGATCTTGTTATTAGGAATTAAACTTGCTCCTAACGTTTACTCTTTATAACAATCTAAAAATAAAACAAGTTTACCATTAATATCCGCATGGGAAATCTCTATCATGCATTGTTCTGGAAAATCCCACAAGCAAAAAATAAGAAACTGTGGGGTGTCCGAGAACCTATCGGCCAAATAACAACAACCCTATGTTAAAGATCAGCATGTTATTCCTACGAAGTAGGCTCTCATTTGCAAATTGTCCGAGAGTGAGTGAGTGAGTGAGTGAGAGAGTGAGTGAGTCAGTCAGTCCGTCCGAATCCTTTCGTCGGCAAAATAAGGAGAACCGTTGACATTAGAACCTTGATTTTGGCATGAAGGTGCATTAGGGAATTGTTACCAGCAAGTTCTGAGCTGACTTACTTTTGATGAAAATTTGACCTACTTAGGTGACTTATAACATTACGCTTGGACCCCCAAGTCATCTTCCTCACCCTTCTTCGCAGGTCCTGTGACGTTAGTCACACTACTGATGTGCTGAGCAGTTTGACATATAGTTCAGTCAATATATGCGGATTCTACATCGAATTGTGCCTTTTTTCATAAAAGCATGTAATTTTGCAAAGGTGTACATTGAGGCCTGGGGAGCATTTCTAGATATGGAGCCACCGCGAACTTTCCTATGGAAGCTATGTAGTGAAATTTTATGGAGGTTTGCTGTGGAAAGGCCTGCGCTGTGGTGTCTCGCTCAATTAAGCCCTAACTACATAGTTTATTCATATGTCAAATATCACAATAATTCTATGTATCTCAGGAATATTTTCAGGCCAAAACATTTAACTGTTGACAATTTTTTGACTGACTGACTGACCTTTAATCAACAACAACGCTGACATGTGGACTGATTTTCGACAAAATACATCAACTTCTCCTGACGGCTCAGGTATCCACTACGCAAATGCGACGTTTATATTCACTACAACTCTGTCAAGTAACTCCACTAGCTTTCAAAAATTGAAAATTATACCATAATCGACAGCTTAATTTCTGTGTAAGCTGTCATCTGTCACTGTGATAAAAATGGCGCCTAAATGATAATCTCGTTCCCATGTGCATCACCTCATCACCAATTCTCCACTAAATTTCATGGTTTTTATTCTATATTCATTTACTCTGATTTTCGATCAACCTTTAGGCTGAATTTATATCAATACAATCTAAAAAATGACATTTTCAATTTTACAATTAAAGTGGTCGTAAACCCTCAAGTAAAGTTTTCATCGAATGAAAGACCATTGCAAACTGTGTTGAAAAATATTTGTTGTATTTTTTTTACGATTTCATTACACAGAGTGAACTGCAAATAAAGCATGGTATTCTATATGGTGGTCTGTTGCAATCATATTTACGTCCGATGCCGTCACACTGCCTTAATACATATATTTCAAACTTTTTATGCACTTTCCAATGCTCGATTCAAGCTTAAGGTATGTATACTTTGAGTTTCAACACGGACTCACTGTCCCAGTGTGCATGTTTCACCAAAATCTGGGGGATGGTACATGTAACTCATAAGTGTCAAGTCAATTTGAATCTTGCATTTAATTTCCCCGATTTTGGTGAAACATGCACATTGGGACAGTGAGTCTGTGTTGAAACTCAAAGTATACACACCTTAAGCTTGAATCAATCATTGGAAAATGGATACAAAGTTTGAAATATATGTATTAAGGCAGTGTGACGTCACTGGACCTAAATATGATTGCAACAGACCACCATAGAATATCATGCTTTATTTGCAGTTTACTCTGTGTAATAAAATCTTAAAAAATTACAATAAATATTTTCCGGTACTGTTTACAATGGTCTTTCATTTGATGGGAACTTTACCTGAGGGTTTACGATCACTTTAAGTTCTGCGAGGAATTCCAGTCTGTGACCTTTACAACACTGGGATTCTCCCTCGTTTTTTGTATGAAACAGTGCCAGCCATCCTGTGTAGGCCACAGCGGCCATTTTTCAAAATGGCCACCAGTATCCCATTTCAGCATCTGGAATCCTGCACTGTTTCTTCTTTTGGGGAATTATTCTTTGGATCAGTTGTCAGAATATTGATGGAAAGTGCCATATCAAATTTAGACAAATGAAAATGGTTGACCATCTTGGATTTTAAGATGGCTGCCATCTGAAACATATTTCAATCAGTATTTCAATAACCACACAGTATATCAACATAATTTCTGCCGATAGGCTGATATTTTAGTGGTTCAGCAGGACGATTATTTCACAATAGAATATGGTGTTATATCAGCTATCTCGGATTCCAAAATGGCTGCCAACATTTTCCAAATGGCCTCCCAATTTTCGTTTCGCGCACTATGGGCATCCATAGCTTTGTATTAGTTAGCCACCCTGCTGCGTTACACTTTGATTTTCGAAATCCGAATGGTTTTACAGTGCTACACTATCATGAGACTAATATTTAATAAAGGAATGAAAATAATAATATCGATGAAAATAATAAGCAAAAATAGCAAAAAGATGTGTGAAATTGTTCAAAAGATTTTTAAAAATGGCCACCAGATTTCCATGTTGGGCCACACCAATCTTTGCGTTATTTATCAACACAACTGCGTTGCACTTGGTTCTTGAAACAGAATAGTTGTACAATGCCACGGTAGTATAAATCAGTAATTTCTAAAGATGGTCGCCATAAGGTATTTCACTATTTTGCTCTGAATATTATGACGCCAACTCTTCAACGAGAAAACTAAACATTTCCACAGTTAGATAGTTAGGGTTATCTCTCCCAGCTAATGCGAACAGATTCAACTTGGTGGCTCAGCTGACAGTCTTGTCGAGATGTGCTACTCGTAGTCCTGTTAGTATGTGCAAAAATTGTGCCTTTTTGTCATAAAAGCATGCAATTTGGCATAGATGTACATCATGGCCTGGTGAGCATTTGCAGATATGGAACCACCGCAAACTTTTCAAGTGTGGGTCACAGCGGCCTTTTTTCAAAATGGCCGCCAGAAGCCCATAATATCATCTAGAATTCTATCTTTTATCTGTTAGTGAATATCTTTTTGGTCATTTGTGAGAATATTGACAGTAAGTCTCTTATAAATCTTAGTCAAGTCATATGACCACGACGGCCATCTTGGATTTCAAGATGGCCGCCATCTAAAGCCGATTTCATTCAATGATTCATTAACCTCACAATATATATACACTATTCCTGTTCATATACTGTTATTGTAGGGGTAAATCACGACGTATATGTCACAATAGCTATGGTGTAATACCAGCCACCTTGAATTTCCAAGATGGCCGCCAGCTGAGCCTTATTTTAGTTCATATATGTATATATCTATTCCAATGACCATTCGCAAATGTTAATGTTAAGATGGCCCCACTATAAATTTGAGTATTCCCGGGAGGGCATCACCGGACATCCCGGGTTTCGAATTGGCGACCACAGGAAAATATTTTGTCAAAATCTTGTTGGCCGACCAATTTATAAACTTGATTTGGAAATATAACCTTTTATAAACACAAGTCTCTCAAGTTAGCATGCATTATATCAGATTATGCTCATAACATCGACATTCAGATCCACATAATTAATAAATTATAATTATGATGCAGGTGGCTCCATTCATACACGATAGTCTTCGACAATCTGCAAGTTGATGGAAGTGCAAATTCTCATCAGGGATAGGCGTCTATACATGCAGTACCATTAACATATATTATAATAAACCCTATCGTGAATACATAGCATACTCTCTCCCCTCTCAGAATCTGGAAAATAGAAAAGCATAGTCAGATAGAACTAAATGTATTCAATTACTCTAATGCTGTCAAGGAGTTTGACTGGAACTTATACACGTCGGGGGCTATAGTTGTGATTGTGAATCTTCGAACTTTATCTATACACCATGCAAACATGTTGTGACTGGTGACCTTGATGTGGTGAGTGATAAGGACCTAAGATTACTCCTGATGAAGGGACCTAAATATAGAGAGCCGAGAAATATAAATCTGAAGGCCGACCAGAAGATAGTCCTGTCTGCTTTGGAACAGTACGTTATTGAGTCGTCTAAGCGAGAAAAAGTTGAACCTACAGTACTCGCTGATTGGCTGGACCTCACCAAGTGCAAGGTCGTTGATCGTTGAAACAATCTGTCATATTGACAGAAGTATCCTTCTCCAAGCAAAACAAGTATTGAGAAGCCCCAATTCGCAAGAAGTTCTAGCAAATCTCCAGAGTAAATTCGTCATAGTCCCAGCAGACAAAGCTTCAAATGATATAATATCAGAAGTTCATGAACTTCTCATAATATTCATATGTAAATATTACTATTACCAGGTGCTGGTTGAAGAATTGAGTGTAAACATATCGTCATCAAATACGTCTACTTACTCTCAAACTGCATTTACTCAGGAAGATTTATTTAACAATCACAAAACGTTTCTCAGGGAAAGAGGCATTTGTCTTCCAACGATACACCAAAAGTATACTGGACTCCCAAAATGCATAAATCACCATACAAAGTTAGATTCATAGCTGGTTCTAGAAACTGCACCACCAAGCTTCTTACAACCCTGTTGATGAAGGCCCTTCATGAGGTAAAAGTATTTTGGGAAAGGTATTTTGGGAAATTTGGCGACACAATATATCAACAGCATATAGGTATTCCAATGGGTACTAATTGTGCACCCCTGTTGGCTGACCTATATCTGTTCTCTTATGAATATGACTATATGCAGGCGCTTTCAAAAACCGATCCATTCAAAGCCCGTTCCTTCTCATTCACCAACGCTATATAGACGATCTTCTCGCTGTGAATAATCGCTATATAATGACGCAGTGAAGGATATATATCCACCTTCACTGGATTTGAAGGAAACTACAGATAGCCCTACAGGCACATCGTATTTAGACCTATATCTCTATAAAAATGAAGCGGGCCTTCTCTCTCGTCGACTGTGTGACAAAAGAGATGATTACAATTTCGATATCGTAAACTATCCCTTTCTGGACATTAATATTCCAGTGGGACCTGCATATGACGTATACATATCACGCCTAGTAGCATTTGCTAGATCCTGTATTAAATCTGACGATTTTAATCAACGTCACAAAACATTGTTGCAGAAACTTATAAAACAGGGCTACACCACCAAGCGCCTCCACTCAAAGTTTCTCAAATTTGGCGATACATATCGCATGCTGATAGCAAAATACGAGCGTGGCGTGCAAGATCTATGGCGTTACGTTTCGTAACTTGTGTCTAATTCCGCTTAACCCGGGGCTAGGGCCGTATGAACCCATGTACTTCAAGATCCTCATTGTACTCATATGAACAGTCACAATCAAAGCGTGACTGAGATACATCATTCTTTAGATGACGACTTTACAACGAATATTATGGATTAAGAATACTGATCAGAGATACGGATTTGATATTTTTGGAACATCATGATGTTTTGCCGGCATCATTGAAAACTGTTGACCGCTTCTCTCTTGCAGGAAACAAGCCTATGTTTATGTATACTATGATTGTCTTTTAGAATTTGGTGTTAATACTGTTATATGGAATATGGAATAGGTCTTTGGATTATGGACGCGGATATTCTTTAATGGACGACGGCTGAATTATGAATGACGGACCAGACGCTTGTAATTTCAACTTAGTGATTTCAATTTTGGGGATGGCTGAGTGTTTTACATGGCCACAAAATCAATCTGGCGGAATCATTTTGATTTCCATGATTTGTTAGCTACGTACACCTCATAAAACATATGCTCCTCAACTTGAACATTTCTCCCGAGAGACCATTGTAAAAATAATTACTATGTTCTGCATATTCCAGCTTATGCCCATGCAATTCCTTATCACGGTCGACGTATATGTTTTGCGCGAAATATGTCTAAAAACATATGAAGTACACGTTATTCTCTGTATAAATGTATTATTTTGTCCAATGTGTATATATCTATATCAAGGCAATAACCTACATAAAATGTAGAGTTTTGAGATTAAACTGTATATTGTATACCGGTTTCGTGCATTTTATGAACTTTTTAATAGCAATAATATATTTATTCATATGTTAGGCTATATATACATATAGTTGCCTTGCAGTTGAACATGTTAAAGCGCATTTTTATATACAATTTGGACACTGGAGACATACATATTTACAATTTAATGGAGTAGACAAAAGGTAAAACAGTTTGTTATAATCCGACAATGATATATACTATAGAACAAAAACTAAACAATTTGCTGCAATGCCATGAACTTGAACCTTAGATGACATGTCCTTTGGGGCAGTATTGCCTGACAAGTCCAGACTTGATAAATACATGGTTAGTTTTTTCAGTCGATGCCTGCATAAAAGAAATAATTAATTGTTTCAGTTATACGGTTCAT
The DNA here is from genome assembly GCA_036873755.1 of Hanleya hanleyi. Classification (NCBI taxonomy): domain Eukaryota; kingdom Metazoa; phylum Mollusca; class Polyplacophora; order Lepidopleurida; family Hanleyidae; genus Hanleya; species Hanleya hanleyi. The sequence goes on along the minus strand of JAVTVY010052238.1, from coordinate 2,671 downwards.
ATATCAATAAAGGTATCATTAACAGTTTAATTCACATTTGAACTTCTGAATGAAGTACTGCTCCTTTGCCTATCGCCTGACTGTATCATCGGATTTCATTTTATAAACGGGAAAATACTAAATTTCGTTTCAAGATCACTAGCACATTCTGCAATATGTTTGCTAACCTTAACATACCTTAATGAAGGTGTGTTGATCTGTTGTCGATGGACTCTTACTCTATTTCTGAGTACATCCCCCGTTTCGCCAATGTATGTTTTGTCACATCCATTGCATGCAATAACATAAAGTTAATTTTGTGAATTGCAGTTCATACTGCTATTAATCTTGAAATTTGTATTCGTATGGCGAAACAGAAAAGTAGACCCAACAATAATATTTGTACAGCACTCGCATGTCGGTTTTCCACATTTAGATACTGAGAACGTTTGATTACTTGGTGTGAATTTGGCAGAAGTCAGGAGTTTTTTAAGATTGGGTGCCTGTCGTTTTCCGTTTATAACTTGAACCCCATTAAAAGCTTTCCGGAGTCCTTCGCTTGATTCAAGTAGGTTGAGATTATCCTTAATAACAGGGAAAATTTGACATTATTGGGTTTGAATGTGTTGATAAAAGTGAGGAAATTTTGATTTGGGCGGTTTACTGTAGATTTTCTCAAGTCCTGTATATCATTAGACAGTGCTTTGTCAATGCCTTTGTTTACAACTCCCTCTGTGTAATTTCTCGCTCTCAAGAACAGTTTGAGTTCATTCAGGCGTTCATTGCGTAGGTCACTCTCAGTAACAATAGTACATATTTTCCTCGCAAGTGTGAAGGCGACCCGGTTCTTTGTTTGGCGAGAATGGCATGAGGTATAAGACAAATACCGTTTTGTGTCGGTCGCTTTGTAGAAGATATCGATTATTATTTTCTTGCCTTCTCTATTTAACAAAACATCAAGGAATGAGATTTGACCAGCACGACTTTCTCTAGTGAATTTCATATTGGAATCCAACTGATTCAAAAGGTCATGAAATGTATTCAACTCACCAAAGCGGGTATTCCAGATGATGAAACAGTCATCCAAAAAACCGTTTGAAAGCTGATTCAATTTTTTCTTTTGCGTCAGTGTCGAAATGATTTTCTGGTTGGTCTGATAGTTTCTTTTCTATAGGTATACTAATACGTTCCGTAAGTGGGTGCAAACTTTGCGCCCATTGTTGTACCGAGGAGCTGGAGGTAATTTTTGTCACCAAATTCAAATGTGTTATTTTCCAATATCAGTTTGCTAGCAGATAAAATGAATTCTTTTGTGAAACGGTCATCATTTTGTTTTGGATAATGGTCTAACCAATAGCTGACATATGATGGAACAAACTGAACGTAAGGTTTGATCAGGATATCAATAATCTCACTCAATCTGCTTGTAGGGCAGACTGGACTAGCAATAATCGGTCTGAATGTAAGATCCTCTGGTCTCAGTTCTGTTACACATTCAGAATTTTGCTCCTTAACAGCATTGATAACCATATCTGATTTATGGATTTTCAGGTAAGCCATACAGATGACCAGTTTTTGAGTCAAATTTTGTCAAAAATCTCTTCTCTTGTGCAGTTAGATCACCGCCATGCTGTGCTAATAAATGATCAATTTTTATTTTAGTTGTTTTGTCAGTAATATTGGATAAACTCTCATAACAACGTACCTCATTTACTATTTCTAAGATTTTCTCTTCATAGTATGAATTGTCCATAACTACCACAGCTGATCCCTTATCAGCTTCCTTTAAAACAATATTTTTGTTATTTCGGAGCCGTTTCAATGAAAGTTTCTTGGCCTTATTTAAATTAGACCTGATATTTTGCCTGCTTTGTCTTCCGATGGGTTGGTGATTCAGAAAGTCAATGAAAATATCTAAATCCACATTTCGGCCTCGCGGTGGTTTAAATGTTCTTTCTTTCTCACGATGGATGGGTCAGTTGATGTGTTGTCACTAAAGAATTCCTGCAGTCTTAATTTTCTGGTGATGTCACTTTTCAGATCATTCACATTGGGCCCAGGAGTCGGTGTGAATTTCAAGTCCTTTTTTAGTACACCAATCTCACCATCCGTCAGAACTACAGAGGAAAGATTTATCACTTTAGGGTCTGATGTTGAGTGACCTGTGCCATTTCTCACCGATGTTCGTCTTTCCCGTGTCCCTCGCATAAAAAACGATTCCGCGGCATCCCAGTGAGTCGTTGATCCTGGTCTTAAATTTTAATAGTAGTGAAGTAAACTGAATCGCGTGGGTCGGTACAAGATACTGTGCTTATGTGGCGAGTTCAATCACCTCGCAAACCATTACTTCAGAAACTGGTTAAGTTGTTTTAGGTTAGCATCTTCAGTCAAGGTTTCTTGAGTTATTATAAATATTCATCTTTCAAAATGGTATAGGAGGCAAGTTTATATTACGTTTCGTATTGTAACTAATTCGGAGCTCAAGAAGACGTTTAAGCATGTTTTGCAAATTTCCATCGAGTGAATGGCATGAAAATCGTGTTGTCTTGTCAATATCATTAAACTTTTTTCTCGCTATATGCTTTGATGGGCTCATCAGCGCCGATAATTCGAAGTTAAATACCTTATAGCATTCAACTTCCCGGAAATGGACTACCGTAACGTCGTTGCATTATTGTGTTAGGTAAACTAT
>JAVTVY010052237.1:0-26503 GCA_036873755.1 Hanleya hanleyi | reverse complement strand
GGGCAGGAAAATGTGTGATTCAATGGCCATTTTGTATTTTGGCGGCCATATTGAATTTTCAGACCAATTACAAATCATTCCAAAATTAACTAATTATTCATACCCTACGTAGGACTAGAAAAAAAACCTAGTTTGTGATTAGAAAATTGATTTTCGAGCAGGAAATTGTGAGCTTCTATGGGTATTGGCGGCCATTTTGGATTTTGGCCGCCATATTGGATTTGAGGCCAAATCCAGGGTGGCCCCTCAGCTAAATTGAAAGAGCATAAGTCAAGGATGACGGAACCACTGAGATAACTTTGACCGGAAAAAATGTTAGTTTTTTCTTGGCTGGGACCTGTCTATATGTTAAAAGATAGGGGAAAGTGAAATTATACAACCCAGTAGCTGATCAGCTGAAGTCATGGGCCAGTGAACAGAGAGGTTCTTCTTTGTTCTCTCGATAATGTGCAACTGAGCCTTGAATCTCAGCATGGTTGTTCAGGCAGAAGATAAGCTTTGCCTGAAACCTGCACATCATTCATGAACAAGAGGACATCTGTAGCTAAGATTCATACCTAGTTGCCTCCTTCGTATTGCTATGCCGCAAGCTTATTCTCTCCATGCCGATAATACAAATTTTATAATTAAATGATTATCGCGCAGTTACTCTCAGCTTTTCGCCCTCCGTGGCATTTTTTATTTTGTTGAGAGAACGGTTCAAAGAATATAACTCAGCCGAACTGGACGCCGAAATCGTTCAGAATTTTTCTAAACCGCCGACCGTGCAGCGCAGGTTATGGTGGATATTCAAAACGATTGCTGAATCGCATGCTTAGCCCAGTTCTGTATTCGACGACACTTCAACATTAAGAGCTGATTATCCACGTAACTGCGCTGGAGGTCGGTGGTGAAGTAAATTCGAATTTTTCTCTGAAAGATGACGATTGGGGGTGTCTGTCTGTCTGTCTTTCAATTTGGATGGCGCTTTCAATTTAATAAAATTATGCGCGCCAGATCTTTGCATTGAGTTTTGATGTACAAAATAAATGTTGATTTAAATATCCTATACTATACTCTATTGTAAAAATTAAAAACAACATGTATAATAACCAGACTCCAAAGGCGTTATTTACTTGGCAGGATGAGGTTAGAGACATAAGGAAGGGTATATTTACGGACCAACACACATAATATAATAACTACTACTACCTATATAGAATTGTAGGCATAACCAGATGTGTATAATATGACTGTCTTTGGGATAACATCTCCACTCGTGCTGAAGAAATATCAACAAAGAGAGACCTTGAAAGCATCGCAGTCTGCCAATATCTAGTCAAGAGGAATAGAGATATTTAAAAGTATTAACATAAGTATAAGTCTATCAACATAGTATAAGGTTTAATTAGGCTATTTAAAAAAAATCTATTTGACTTGACAATCAATTCTGTCACAACTTTGAAGACTCGCACACGGTTTCGCCTAGGATTTAAAACTGAAGTTAAATTAAACGTATCCATACCCGTTGATGTAAGTTTTAACAACATTTGTTGTCTAACAACCTATTCCAACGACCCTATTTATAAAAAATTATAAAACTTCACTCAAAAAGGCCACAGGGTGGAAGGGGAAGATATCAAAAGCAGTCAACTCCCCTCACAGACTAGATAGTAAAGTGTATAACAAAATGGTAATACCAATATAATTAAAATCTATGCGAGCGCAGCATGAACTTAGATATTGCCGCAAACATTTTGTCACGGTTTTTTGATGGTTTTAAAATGGACTCCATGGATGAGTTAAATAAACCAACACATAATTTCATTAAAAAATACTTGTCTCTGATTATTAAATCGTGTACATGAGAGTAAATTGTGAATAAGGTTTTCTTCTACATCGCACGCATCACACACCCCATTGGGATGTAGTTTACATCTATATAAATATGAATTTAAGGGAATATGCCCAGCAAGAAGTCTGAAAACAAGTACTTCAGCTTGGCGATTTGGTAAGTTCAAAGAGGCGCCTGTAATAGATAACTGAAACTGGTAATAAAAACGCACCTTCTCTGAATTATCCCAACATTCTTACCATTTAGAATTAAAATGAGGGTATAAACAGGCCATGGCTTCATTAATTGTTAATCTCATATGTATATTGATATCTGGAAGTGCAGGTGCGTACTTAGCGACAAGCGCATTTCCATATACATGTACACCAGAATGACCCGGGACCCAGTCGAAATAAATTATTATATTCTCATAACACATTGTAGAGACTAAATATAATATTTCATATAAAATACTTGAAGACCGGCTCCAAGAGAAGTTGAGCATTGCTAGTAAAGAGCTAAGAGAGTCTGTAAAAATTACAGCTCTAGATATTCTAATATCTCTAAGAAACTTGAGTGACAATAAAATAGCTGTCAGCTCAGATGTATAAATACTCACATGATCAATGATTCTAAAAGATTTCGAATATTTTAGCTCAGGTATACAGAACGATTGCAAGTGTCCATTCAGGTTGATTTATATACTTTGTTCCATTCTCTGAAACAAAAATCATGCCAGAAAGGACGCAAAAGCTGACAATAAGTGCGCGATAATCATATTTTGATTACTGACATCAGGAACAATAGATTTGCGGAAGAGCTACGAGGGAGGCGAATATAGCTATGAAACTTAGCTAGGACATCTGCTCAAAGGTAATATGGTTATCATGCACTTCACGTAAGCATAGCCAACTTTATATTCAACTGAATCGCGATGGATTGCACGCGCTAATGGATCTAGACAACTTCCCGGGAGGTAAACTCGGGGAAATCCATGTTATCATTCGAATGAGTGGTCAGCAAATAACATTCCAGTTACTATTGAATCTCTACAGAATACTCGGGCGTGAATTTCATGGAGAGTGAGAGAATTAAGGTTTAATGTCACGCAATTGACTTTAGCCTTGGCTAAATTCAGATTGAAGAAGGACGACGGTTTTGGCGCCAAAAATGTGTGACAGTTGTAAAATGTCATACTCACTGTCGTTGTCTTACAGTCGCTTGAGTAGCAGTCAAGTGGTGTTTGATACATCGTCCTCACAAGAGGTCGCTTACATAGTTCAATTCAATCCAATAATTTTGAGTTAAAATATACTGACCCAAGAATATTGGGTCGCAGTGATCTAGCCACAAAACCTGTCAATATTTTGTCCATCCGATAACAACGTGAACGTCACGTCTGTGTCCAAATATTGAAAGTGGGAGGGATGAGGGTAGATTCGACCCAATCATTGTAACGTTGCGGAAAACCCGAACGACATGTAATATGCAGGACCACAAATTCAAATATATCAACTGAAACTCTATTTACAGTCGGAAATTTACACAAAGCTATTGATCTGCATATTTTTAAAATCCCTGCCACGCACGCTCTCAAATTTGGGTTAATTTGAGCTAATTACCATTTCTGAGGGGAATTGAAGGTCATGCATCCACTCACAAAAATGTGATTTCTAATGGTTTCCCGATTTTTTGTTCTCTAGTGGCCTTTTTACACTTTTTATAACAATAGGTTTGTTGTGCGCCATAAGCGTGAGATATTCCTGAAATTTGACCACAATTAACACCATGGACTGAAGTAATTGCACACACAATGTTTCCAATAATTTCCAGGTTGAGGTAGGGGCGAGAGAGCGGCACCCGTGACGTTCACATTTGACCTATTTGACCTTTGATAAATACCTGGCATATAGTCTTTCACTGATGTATACACCGAATTGAAACATGAATTTTGTTTATTTTCTGATTTTCTTTGGCCACCGTAACCTTGACCATTGACTTACCGACCTAATGTTGGTACGCCTAATCTGCGTGAGCCCAGTCAGAGTAAAGTGGTGAAATTTGAGAGAAATCGGTCAATTTGTTGAAGAGATAAGGTACTAAATTAGCGGAAGTCGAGAGGAGAAGGTGGAGAATAACAAGATGCGTTCCATAAGACTTGTTCAGCTGTGTCTGACATAAGTAGTACGGTAGAAAAAGGCATCCCGAGTCGCATTATCTTATGTCGATATCCGTGCCGTGAAGGATTGTGGAGGGAGTTATCGACACCTGTTTTGACGTGCTTAAGGAGTTATCGCCCCTGATTTGACCTACTTACGGAGTTATCCTTTGATTCGGCCTACTTTCGTGACGGGTTTTGGCGGGAGTTATCTCCCCTGGGACGAACAAGTCTCAACATGTTAACTTGCTCCCCAGTTACTTCAATGTTAAAGGAAAAGTTCGGGTTTGGTTGCCTTTAATACATATTAATACAACTCACCAAATTAAACCCAAAAGATATATTTTCTCATTTTCAAAATTTATTTTGAAGGAGTACTAATCATTTTAAAACCGCGAACTCGCAGAGACAGAATGCCGCCATTGTATCGTATCCAGAAGGCGGATATGACGTAGGGAAAAGGCTTTGGAACTCTTCTGTCTGTTCGGGTAATATACGTGAAGCACGGAGTCTTCAGTCGAAATTGAGTGAAATCATGTCGACGAGCGGCAGTTCCGAGTCCAGCGGTGAAAGCGACGAGGAAGCTGTGTTTGGTCTTATCAGGGCTACCAATTCGAGCCGAAACGCTCAGATACGGAGATCAGAGCTGCGGGGATGATAGCAGCTCTGAAGCGAGACAGGCCACAAAATGAAGACAGAAGCCCGCATGGAAAATTTAGTACATGTATGGTGCCGGTGCACACGTTGCTCTCATCGACGGCTTACGGGAGAGATCGAGTGTCTTCGCGGTTGGGAGAGCGAAGAAAGCCGCGCTCTGGCAACTAGAAATGAAAATGGTATGAGCTATTAAATATTTGAAGTAATTCTTGCCAATTTTTACACCGTCAAACTTGCATCTTAACACACGCAGCCCAATGCTACCTCCATATGTCTGCCTTCCGCTTACGTCACACTGTTTTACATAGTTTTACTCCTATTGGCTAAAATAGGTCACGTGACAATACAATGGCGCTTTCCTGGAGTTTGGTAAATTTGACGGTATCACAACATTTGGTTAACTATTTCTGTGTTAAAATAAATTCCAAAAATAAAATAAAAATACAGTTGAATACCATTTGACTAGCTCTTTCAGTTGAAATATAGCTTTACCTTACCCGAACCTTTCCTCTAATTTATTTCCAGTCCCTTTCATGTTAATCTACTCCCCAGTCCCTACTATGTTAATTTACTCCCCAGTCCCTTGTTTTTGTGACGTCATTTCCGGTTGACTTTATTAATTTATACCCAGTTCCTTGTTTTTTGACCTCACTGCCAGTTGACCGTATTTAATTTATTCCAAGACACTTCAACGGAACTATACCGGTCGATCTAACCGACTTTTGAGCACACCCTAAAATCGGGATCAGTCCCTTCACCTTATAATACCAAACAAATCAGACAAAGACAGGTATGAGCTTTATTTTAATCTGATCAAAGAGAATGTCCCTTTCACACGTATTTACAAGAATGTCCCTTGTTTTAATTATGCCCCTAAACATAAACGTGTATTTACTGATAATAACGATCGTAACAGACATGAATACATATATAAATAGTCCATCGGTTTTGTATGTTGACGATTGATAGGGCGGTTCTCTAACATGTATTTACAAATAATAAGGCTCATAACAGGCATACACCATGATAGCAGTCCGTCGGTGGTGTACTTCAGGCTTGAGGTTCTATTTTAAATATCCAAATACGTTGTGGTCACACCATCGGGGAGAACATCCCGTTTCGGATAAAAGAACGCGAAGGCATTGAGCTCTTGGATGTAGGAGCGTATTTGGTTTTAGTCGACTCGGAATCCTTTGTTTGTTCCACTGGCACTGGTCCGGCTCTGCAGCACACCGATCTGCAGTTCCTTGGTGATATTAGCATTGCAACGACTGACTCGTTTGCAGCTGAATAACAGGAATACGTTTTCGATGACAGAGCGATCATGGCATTTCCGGTCCACTCTAGCTTCAAGAGTTCGGGGGTCCTTTTATCATAGGCGTAAGGTCTATCTGCGGCAGCCACCGATCACGTTCAGCTTCTTCCAGTCTGGTTTGGAAACGACAATGTATTCAGAAGCTGTGTTCATTTCTATTAAGTGCCTGTCGAAAGGAGGGAGACGTACAGAGGGAGACGTACAGGAATTTCAGCATTTGGAGTATTGCCAACTGGTACACCATACATGCAGCGGGAGGTTGTAGCGGATGGTCTTTTTGTTCGATCTGACCTCAAACTTGGACTATTCATTGGCTGTGAGATAACGAAATAGTGGTGAGTTAATCCGGACGCGAGCTTGTTTAGTGTTGCAGATGCTAATGTCGAGGTGGCGGTCCTGGTTGGTTACGATTTTGCCATACCCGCTGTTCCCATGCACGGCGTTGGGAAATCCCTCGAAACAGGTCTAGGTGTAAACTCCATCACTTCGTATATGCGTGTAACTTCGAAACCGTGACTCAGGCCAGCGCAGTAAGGGGGTGCCAAGTAATAGTTTTCCCTAAATATACTCCCGATCAACATACGGTGAGGCTGTATAAGGACATAGCGCTGTTCGGCCTACGCCCACACGGCGGCGTCGATATCGTTCTTGAATATGGGCGGACATTCGGCGAATTTGGGTTTGAGGTGAGCGTGAACATGTATGTCACATTCGACGAATCCGTAGAGGCCTTCTGCCTGAACAGCGCCTAAGATGCCGGGAGTGGTCAGAATAGTCCGGTTATCCAGCGGTCGGTCGTGGGCTTGAGGCAAAGGCGTGCAACTCGGGTTGCATAGCCCAAGTCCTTAATATATGTACCGTTCTCCACTTCACGACGTAAGCGGTCGGATTCATATTACGACACTCATTGCATCGTCCACATAAGGACGCACACTCGTGACCGTGCCAGTAGTAGCCAAGGAATTGAAAGATGGTCGGACGTTGGTTGATAATGGCGTATCCGTCCACGGGGAGGCGTCGATGTTCAACCCGTTTTCCCGTGTGGTTGGCTTTGTGGGGCAAACAAGTGTCAACATGTTAATTTACGCCCCAGGCACTTCAATGGAACTGTACCGTTAGGTCTAGCGAGTGAGAACCTTCAGGGCGAACCAGTGAAATTTGGTGGTGCTTAAACCATTCAGCCGATAAATAGCCCCGAATTTTAAGATCGGTATTCACTTGTCCAGTACCCCACAAACTCGGGTCACGCTCAACCATGTCACCAGTTCTACCAGCCGTCTTTACCCTCACACCCGAGTTGGGGTTACACGTATATGAGGTTAAATTCACCATTGTGGAAGATCGGGTGAGCTGAGACCCTAACATCACATCGAATACGGTTACGCTACATCGTAGGGGATGGACCAAAACGAAACGGGTGTTGAGTTGAGAGTTCATTCACAGTGAGCATGCAATCTACGAACACCGCGGTTCGTTCTTCGCTCGTTTGGGACATTAACAGGACCCCACCGGAGGCTTCACCCTATAACCCGATCTATGTATGGTCCTTGAGAAAGTGGTGCCTATTGTGACCCTGCTCCTTACCGAGGACGATCAGTCAGCCGATCAATTGACCTGGGCGCGTGCTATGAAGGACGCACTGACTGAACCCAATGAAAAATGATCAGTCCCAGCTATAAAACGGAGGACGACGAGAGAGACTCTCTGTGCTCACCTCCACGCCCTAGAAAGATGAGAAACTTGACGCTCGTAATCCACCGTCGGTGGACGACCAGGCTATAGACTATCCGCTGGATAACCGGACTATTCTGTCCACTTCGGATATCCTACGCACTGTTCAAGTGGCAGATCTCTACGGATTCGCCGAATGTGACATCCACGTTCCCGCTTACCTCAAACCCAAATTCGCCGAGTACCCGCCCATATTCAGGAACACTGTGGGACTAAACGACTTCGGGGCCATGATGCGGGCGTACACCGAACGGCGCCATGTCCTCACACAGCCTCGCCGTATGTTGATCCTGAGTATGTTTAGCGATAACTGACACTCCCTTACTACGTTGGTACATGAGTCAAGGTCTAGAAGTAACTCGCATATACCGAGTGATATAGTTTGCACTCGAGGCCTGTTTGGAGAGATTTGCTGAAGCCGTGACTATAGCCCTTCGCCGAGATGTCAACCCTAGTAAAGCCATAATCGGAGAAACGAAGAAGCTGCTTGGGAACACTGGGTATTGCAAAACCGTAAGCAACCAGGACCCCACGTTATCATTTGCAACACTAAACAAGCCAGCAAGCGGATTAAATCAACACTGTTCTGTCATTTGACAGCCATTGGCGACTCTACTTTTGAGGTTAGATCGGCCAAACGACCACTCGCTACAAACTTCCGCTGCAGATAGGTTGTATGGGATACCAGTTGGCAAAACTCTGAATGCTGGAATTGTTGTACGACTTCCTGTATGTGTTTTTTCCATCCCTCCAACTGGCATTTGATAGAAATGGACACCGATTCTGAATACTTGTCCGTTAGTAGGTCACAAACCACCATTGATTTTTTTTACCTAAGTTTATAATCGGGACTTGAATTCAAGTGAGATTTGATTGATCATTATACCTGACCGAGCGAGAAATGGTTTGTGATATATTTTAAAACGTTTCTATAATAATCAACGCTACAAAATATCCAAACAAAATTAAAATTTCAATAGGGAAAAACTCGGGACCAGTTTGATTGCCGACTTCCCATATTCGCTGTGATTGTGTCGGGCGAAATGACCAAATTTCTGGCAGCCGTAGCTCGAAAAAATGGTGGCGAATGTATGCTGATTTTTTTTATATGTTTGAGCGGAAAAGTCAGGCTACCTGGCATGTTGGATCATTTGTGGCGGCGAATAATATGGAATATAGTTTTGTCAAGATGTGCGCTGTCGATTTACTACATATTAAGTAAGGCTGTTTTTAGTGGTTTGTGACCTCCAACCCGGACTGTGAGAGCCTGGTGGAACCGGAGCTGCAAGAACGATAATCGCCTATGATAAACGGACCCGGGTCTCTTCAACATGAAGTGGACCGGAAATTCCATGATCGCCCTGAGTAGTAGTGTCTACCACTTTCGAGTTAACTTTCACCCGGATGTAAAAATGACGTCACTATCCGATGGTGGCGCCATCTATACACTCTGTACGCAAGGGAGACAACTCGGACTAATGATGATCAAAGCATGTACTGACCTATCTAGGCTATAGTTCCGGCAACCTTTGACCTCGAATTCTTCCGCGGTGATGCGGTCTGGTGGTGATGCGGTCACGGGAGAAAGCTTCCGCGGACAGAAAGTAGTCCCATGGGTTGACTTCCAATGTTAATGTATACGGGGAATACCTAAATAGACGTTTTGTGACCTAGGGGAGCCCCTAGTGGACCGATGGGGTCGAGTGAGGTATCAAAGTCAAGCATTCGTCAAGAGGCATCTGATGGGCTGGGTGTGGGATTGAAATATCGGCATTCTGCGCATGAGCGGTGGCCAAAGGGTATGAAAATAGACGTTTTGGAGCTAGGGGAGTCCCTAATGGTCCAATGGGGTCATATGAGGTATCCATGTGAAGCATTCATGAAGGGGCATCTGATGGGCTGGGTGTGGGGTTGAAATATCGGCATTCTGCGCATGCGCGGTGGCCAAAGGGTATGAAAATAGACGTTTTGGGAGCTAGGGGAGCCCCTAATGGGCCGATGGAGTTGTATGAGGTATCAAAGTGAAGCCTATGTGAAGGGGCATCCAGTCATGGGTGGGTGCATGTAAAAATTTTCCTGAAAAAAAAACGGAACACGGACTTTATCGAACAATCCGGGAAAATGCCTATATGGGGTATGGGGGGTATATAGGTCGCCGGGCTTAACGGGGCTTGCCTATCAATAGAGTTATCTCCCCCTAGTTTCAGGGTGGGTGTATGTAAAATTTTTCCTGAAAAAATACGGAACACGGACTTTATCCTAAATTACGGGAAAATGCCTATATGGGGTATGGGGGGGTATAGGACCATCCTGGAAAACCTACTTCTCGACATTTGCGGTATAGGTTGTGGGGTCTCGTTTTCTTAGTCTCGTCATTTAGAACACGATAGGAAGTGTCCCGGAGCGAAACGGTGAAATTTTTGGAAAAAGTCACCGAGATCCATATAGACCTATATAGTCCCATACTGGGGGTATAGGACCGATGTTTGTCCCACTGGGAAACCTACTTCTATACATTTGCGGTATGGTTGTTTGGATTTGTTTTCTTAGTCTCGTCAAGACAAACATGATAGGAAGTGTCCTGGCACGAAACGGTGAAATTTTTGGAAAAAGTCACCGAGACCCCTATAGACCCATATAGTCCCATACTGGGGTATAGGACCGATGTTTGTCCCACTAAGAAACCTACTTCTATACATTTGCGGTATGGTTGTTTGGATTTGTTTTCTTAGTCTCGTCAAGACAAACATGATAGGAAGTGTCCCGGCACGAAACGGTGAAATTTTTGAAAAAAGTTCGAGGTCTGTCTATAGCCCCATATAGACCCATATAGACCCATATACTGGGATATAAGCCCAATGTATGTATAAATCCATACGGGGTGGACATGTTGGAGTCTAGGTGGGCCACTAATGGATCAATGGGGTCGTATGAGGTCATATTTTGAAGCTCTCATGCAGGAGCACTTGACTACACTAATGGTTCGTACGTTGTCCATAGTCTGCGCATGCGCAGCCTGGCCGTAGTAGAGAAAGCAGGCATTTTGGGGGGTGTGTGTGGGTGTGTTTGGGTTAGAGATGGGCTATTCACGGTTCGAATGGGTCGTGTGAGGTATCCATGTGAAGCCTATGTGAGGGAGTCTCTGATGGCGTGGATGTGGGGTTGACATAGAGTCATTCTGCGCATGCGCGGTAGCCCAAGGGTATGGACATAGACGTTTTTGGGGTCTAGGCGAGCCCTATTGACTTTTGACGTCAGAAATTTGCATATGACGTCACTTCCGGGTTTTTTTCAGTATGCTCAAACACTACCTCCAACTTTCCCGGCCCGGCCCCGGCCCCGGCTCCGGCCCCGGCCCCGCCGCAGCGCACCCCGGCCGCAGCGCGCGCGCGCGGGTTCTCCGATCGCGCGCGTCATCACCAGGGCGTGACCTTTGGACATGTCCAGTCTTCTAGACAAAATGGCGGACTAGACCTGGAGAATACCGAAGAGGTCCGCCCGCAGTAAGTGAGTGAGTGAGTGAGTAAGTGAGTGAGTGAGTGAGTGAGTGAGTGAGTGAGTGAGTAAGTGAGTGAGTGAGTGAGTGAGTGAGTGAGTGAGGCGTGCAAAACGCCTGTGAGGCGTCCCCAACGCCCGTCTTAACACATGGACGCACTAACGACGTTGAGTGAGTGAGTGAGTGAGTGAGTGAGTGAGTGAGTGGTCATATAAGGTCGTTTGTACACCATTAGCCTCAGTCTGTATCCATCCTTTGACCGGGTACCATGTCGAGTACATGTCCGTTCTGTCAAAAGACACTCTCGTCGCGACAATATGCTCAGACATATGCGTCTAACGCATAGACAAGAGACACCACCAAGTCCCGCTATAGGTCCACCAAGTGGCGTAGGACATCCCTATACGATGACGGTGAGCGGCCCTATGGGGTGTGGAAAGACGTCCTGGGTGATGAAGTTTCTAGAGGAAGGTGTGGCAACCCCAGCTCCGACCCGTGTTGTTTGGTGTTATAGCCAGTGGCAGCCCGCCTACGAAACTACGCGATTACAGAATGTGAGCTTTGTCCCAGGAATTCCTCACGTCATAGACGAACCCTATTACTTCGATTCCGAGCAGACCAACGTGGTAGTGCTCGATGATCTGATGAGTGCGGCCAAGGACAATTCGAAAATCGCCGACCTATTCACCAAAGGGTCCCATCATCGAAATCTGTCCGTCATCTATTTGACTCAGAATCTCTTTCCTCAAGGGAAGGCGTCCAGAGATATTGCCTTGAACTGCCAATACTTTGTGTTGTTCTCCAATCCCATTGACAGAGCACAGATCCGTGTGTTTGGTAGTCGAATTTATCCTCAGAACATCGACCATTTCATGCAGGCGTTTCAAGGAGCGACAAGTCGTCCGTACGGGTACCTGTTCGTAGATTTAAAAGCCCATACCCCGGAAGATCGTCGGCTGACGACCCACCTGTTACCCGGCGAGGCATCACCACAGCCCCTACACTATCCACCGAGTCCACATCTGGTAGGGCAGCAGCAGCAACCCACCCCCATACAGCGTGTCCCCTTCATACCATCAGTCCCGGAATACCACCCAACCGTGAAGGACCAACCCGAGGTTGAAGAACATAATGTGAACTCGAGGCTATGGAAGGATTTGCTCAAAGAAAGTATGGACGCCGAGCTGGGCGAGATGTTGGAGGCCACAGGAAACAAGTTTCAACGCAAGGGTATTCGAAAGAGGAAGCCGCAATTTTAGCCCATAACAGATTGGCACCCAGACTACGACGGGCTTTACGTCAGCGGTATGTCGACCTCGTGACCCATATGAAATTGTTGGATAAGGACCCAGTCCATATGGAAATTGAAAGAACAGCGTCGATGTTGAAAACCTCGGGCATTAACTGGGAAGCGGCGTATGTCAGAGCAATAGCACGAAAGAAACATTTGTTCGAACGCATCATTAAGACCAAAAGCGTCTCACTATAAATAGACCACACGGCACCAGTCCCCTCATTTCACCATGAGCACTGCAGAGTCCAACTTGTTTGAACTTGACAACGAGGATATTCTAGCCGAAGCCTTACGTCAAGCCGATGTCGATGCTATTATTGATACAGCGCAAGGTGGAGTCACCGTTCAGCACCAACGTATGCCTTCACATCTTACCACGCTCATAGATGACATCCAATGGGTGACACGCGTATGTTTTCTGCTGCATAAGAAACAGATAATATCCAACGAGGATACCAACACAACTACCCGTGCCCAGAATCTGCTGACCCTGCATGAGGCATTTCAAACCTTTATGGAGACCCAGCTGGAGACGGGAAATTATCTTCTTCAACCACCAACATCAACGTCCAGTGATGATGGACATTGCATAACGCGTTGAGACATGTATGGAGACGGGCGTTGAGACGGACGTTATGGCGTTGAGATGGGCGTTAAAGCGTAACAACGGGCGTTGATGGGCGTTACTGTCTATAAAAGCAAGCGTATTTCCAAAAACACGCACAGTCGACGTTCAACCGTGAACATGGCATATCCTTGCTCTGAGTGCGAACGCACGTTCACCAGGCATTACGATATGATGCGACACCAGAAAAATATACATGGGATTGAAGACTCCGAGGAGTCCGTTGAGGCGGATGCTGATACAGAGATTGCTGAGAGTGTATCGACTGATACCGAAACAGAGATTGCTGAGAGTCCATCTAGTGATACAGAGAGCTTGACCTCAGATAGTCAGCCTACATCCGTGGAAAGTGAGGCAGAACCTACCTTCTGGGATCGTATTGTGACAGCAGCTATCAATACTTACGCTGCAGCGATCGAGGACGCCGGAGAAGATAATTTACAACAGGCATACACCCAAATGCGCCCTCGCATCAGGAAAACAGCCATGGCGATCTATGAACAGTATACCTTACTACCGCTTGAAATGAAAGGCGACCCCACGCACAGGTCCATCATGAAGACCAAGCGTCATTTGGAAGAGGCTATGGGGCTACCACCCACCGAGGCTCTGCAAAATGCGATCAGAATGCGCAAACAACTGTTTCAGGACATGCTGCCCGAAGAATATCCAGGTCTGCCCGACGACGCTTAGGTCACACCGAGCAAAGATGGAACATTTTGAAATGGCGACTTCTGATTGGACAGGAATACATCTAACGGACAGGAACGAATATGACAGATGCAAATGGTGGCCTCTGATTGGGCAAGAGTCTTTTTGAGTTGTAAACATATCCAACGCGGCTCCCCCAGCGTTGGTATGATGTAACATTGGGGAAAATAAACTATATGAAAATAACTTCTTGTTGTTGTTGTTGTTCTCTCAAGTGTCATCCTTGTTGTTGTTTGTACAAGCCCCCTGTTCTGGGCTTCAGTTTTCACGTGGTTGTTCTCACGTTGTTGTTGTTACTGAATAAAAAAACAAAATGAGATCGCACCAAAAAACCCTGTCTTATTCATAATGCATAAATGCTCAATGTGGAGATTCAGTCAAACTGAAATCAGTGGTGTAGGATGGGGCCAAAATGTAACCCATCAATGTTAGAATGCAAGAGCACTATAGTAAAACAGAGAGCCAATGAAATCAGCCCACAGACCAAGTACGTGTTTTGGTCTAGGTTTGGAGCGGGCATTTCATTGAGCTGCGTGTAAAGGAAGACGGTGAGTGAAGACTCGTCCAACACGTATAGATTAAGTTTATTACTATAAGTTCTATGTATTTTATCGCGCGCGCTGCGGCATTAGATCACCCCCGCGCGCGCGCGCGCTGCGGCCGGGGCGGGCCGGGTGCGGGCCGGGAAAGTTGGAGGTAGTGTTTGAGCATTCTGAAAAACCGGAAGTGACGTCACACACTTGCACAGACCCACCAAACCACGTGAATGTTAGTCCAGGTGGATGCTCCCCCACCTATGATTCACATGGATACCTCACTCGACACAATAGGCCCATGAGGGGCCCGCCTAGACCACAAACACGTCTATTTCCATACCCTTTGGCCACCGCGCATGCGCAGAATGCCGATATTTCAATCCCACATCCACGCCATCAGATGCTCCATTACATAGGCTTCACATGGATACCTCACACGACCCATTCGAACCGTGAATAG
This sequence comes from Hanleya hanleyi, assembly GCA_036873755.1. Lineage (NCBI taxonomy): Eukaryota > Metazoa > Mollusca > Polyplacophora > Lepidopleurida > Hanleyidae > Hanleya > Hanleya hanleyi. Next base: position 11,707 of record JAVTVY010052237.1, on the reverse strand, counting down.
CCCATCTCTAACCCAAACACACCCACACACCCCCCCAAAAATGCCTGCTTTCTATACTACGGCCAGGCTGCGCATGCGCAGACTATTGCACACGGACGAACTATTAGTCCAGTCGGATGCTCCTCCACGACAGCTTCACATTGATATCTCATACGACCCCATCGGACCATTAGTGGCCCACCTAGACTCCAACACGTCCACCCCGTATGGACCTATACACCCATAGCCATGCAGTATAGGCCTATGGGCCTACCCAGGCCTCGGTGACTTTTTTCAAAAATTTCACCGTTTCGTGCCGGGACATTTCCTATCATGTTTGTCTTGACGAGACTAAGAAAACAAATCCAAACAACCATACCGCAAATGTATAGAAGTAGGTTTCCCAGTGGGACAAACATTGGTCCTATACCCCCAGTATGGGACTATATGGGTCTATATGGGTTTCGGTGACTTTTTTCAAAAATTTCAACGATTCGCTCCGCGACACTTCCTATCATGTTTGTCTTGACGAGACTAAGAAAACAAATGCAAACAACCATACCGCAAATGTCGAGAAGTAAGTTTCCCAGGATGGTCCTATACCCCCCCATACCCCATAGAGGCATTTTCCCGTAATTTAGGATAAAGTCCGTGTTCCGTATTTTTTCAGGAAAAATTTTACATACACCCACCCTGGAACTAGGGGAAGATAACTCTATTGATAGGCAAGCCCCGTTAATCCTGGCGACCTATATACCCCCCATACCCGATATAGGCATTTTCGCGGATTTTCCGATAAAGTCCGTGTTCCGTTTTTTTTTCAGGAAAAATTGTACATGCACCCACCCATGACTGGATGCCCCTTCACATAGGCTTCACATTGATACCTCATACAACTCCATCGGCCCATTAGGGACTCCCCTAGATCCCAAAACGTCTATTTCCATACCCTTTGGCCACCGCGCATGCGCAGAATGGTGACAACGCCCGAGCCGCTAGTCCAGTCAGATGCCCCTTCACGAATGCTTCACATTGATACCTCATATGACCCCATTGGACCATTAGTGGCTCCCCTAGCTCCAAAACGTCTATTTTCATACCCTTTGGCCACCGTGCATGCGCAGAATGGTGACAACGCTCGAGCCACTAGTCCAGTCATATGCCCCTTCACGAAGGCTTCACATGGATACCTCATACAACTCCATCGGCCCATTAGTGGCTCCCCTAGATCCCAAAACGTCTATTTCCATACCCTTTGGCCACCGCGCATGCGCAGAATGGTGACAACGCCCGAGCCGCTAGTCCAGTCCGATGCCCCTTCACGAATGCTTCACATTGATACCTCATATGACTCCATCGGCCCATTAGTGGCTCCCCTAGCTCCAAAACGTCTATTTTCATACCCTTTGACCACCGCGCATGCGCAGAATGCCGATATTTCAATCCCATATTCAGTCCATCAGATGCCCCTTCACGAATGCTTCACTTTGATACCTCACTCGACCCCATCGGTCCACTAGGGACCCCCCTCGGTCACAAAACGTCTATTTAGGTATTCCCCGTATACATTAACATTACAAAATGGCGGCTACAACATGGCGACTACAACATGGCGGCTACAACATGGCGGCATGCCAGGAAAAAACCCCAGTACATGACAAACAAGTCTGGACATGTCCAAAGGTCACGCCTCAGTCACCCCAACCGGAAGTGACGTCATAGTTACATCCGGGTGAAATTGGACTCAATTTAGCCTTTCACTACTACTTAGGTAGATACTTTATGTAGGAAGCTATTGTCAGTCTTTGTGCAGCTGAAAAGGCTGAAGTCTAGACATATTGGTGTCCCCGGACTTGGCTATTGTATACATTGTCTCGTGATCCTTACATGGAGTATGAACCTGGGGTTACGTTAGAAAATGTACAGTTAATCGATATCGGATTTAAAAGGTTTATGTTATTGTTCACCTGTATTATAATACAAAGTATATAAAGTTAGTATTCGACTTCCGCCATTGTATTGTGCTATCTTATTGAACCCGGTTGGATATTTACTCCTGTCATCGGTTTATCATGTACATATATTTGTACAATATATGAAGTTCACTAGTATATCACTTTCAAAGGTTTAACTATTCAGTATGATTGATGGTATCCCCTTCACTGATTTCATCTCGGCACTTTCACTCTTCAGCTTTATCTGGTATATCAAACGGAATAAATCGGCAAACTGACGAGAATATAGTATACTTCTCCGCATCATAAGGGTTACTTAGAGATAACAATGTTGTTTATGTGGTCTAAAATGTTGAAAACAGTGAAAGAAACGGCCTTTTTATACACCGGGAAAAGTTGTTCAGAGAGTGAAATTGCCGAGATATGAGTCTCTCCGACTCGTAAATATCAACAATTTTCGGCAGCCTATAATTTCTAAAATATTCATTAATTTTGATGTTTTCCTCGATTATATTCTGATATGTGTGCAGTGTCAGTGGCTGCAGCTTTTAACGTGTCGGTAAATGGCGGAATCTTTCACTGGGCTCCCGAAATAAAAAATTGTGTTCACGTTTTCCTCTAAACATTACTAGAAAACGACTGAAGATACAGAATTGATATTCATATTTTCGTAATACTATAATACTGGAAATGAAAGATATGTATTTAGATTATTATGTTATTGAAATGATAAAACCGAGCATGGGTATATCGCGAAAAATTCCCGGCTTATTGACACTATCTTTTTCGGTAAATATTTTTCCTTGAATTAAAAGAAAATGTTTTTTAAACTATATATTTCTGAAACGGGCATCTCTTCAGGTTTAATAATAACTAAACAGATGAAAATGATCAGATAGATATTGGCACAGTGGTTTTCTCTATTATATTGTGATATGTTTGCATTGGGTACTTCAGGTCACTCGCAAAACAGCAGAGGTCACGGAAAGGATCCATAATAGTAAAGGAGCTAGGCCGGAAACGTGTTATCGTTTTTGTTTCATAAGTTTGAATATCGTCAAAGAATCGAATCATAGCAACTTCAAACATCTGTTATTCATGCATTTGAAAGATATATGAACTGTAAAATTTTTGGTAGGCCTACAGTAGAAAACAATACTTCAGATGAGACTTACGACAGGGCTCTCATAATCACCTCAATGAAATAATTTCAAAGACAAGTTCTGAAAAAAAAATATTGATCATATCAAATTACCATAGCTCATGTCCGCATTGTTAATGAAAAATAACTTCTTGTCACAATTTGACATTCTGGAAATAATGAGTGAATATCCTTGGTGGTCCTAAATTGCTATTAAAAATACATTTTTGACGATTGTTTGGTCAAACATAATTTCTTGTGTGACAAATATTGACAAGAGTAGTAGAAAGAGGTGAAATTCCTTATAAAAATGAGAGTGAGAGGCTGATTCGGAATCTTCGACGATGTCCGGCAATCTTCGACAATGTCCGCTCATCTCCGAGAATCTTCGGCAATGTCCGATCATTTCCGGCAATCTTCGGTCATCTCCTGGTGGTTTTTTATTCGTACAAACGGCAAATTCTGTCGCAAAAATGCGCGCCCAGTTATCTGCCCCTGATACGGTGACGTCCTATCCGGGTCAAATGTCACATCCGGGTCAAATTGTCAGAGGTCACTTCCGGTCACGTGACGACTCGGCAAGAGTTATCTGCCCCTACATAAGACCTCAGTGACTTCCAATGTTAATCTCCGGGGAAGTCATGTTTGGAGAAGGAGTATTGGGGTGATCATTTTTTATTTTTTCTTGTGGATTTTAATATGGAGTGTGGCACCTTGTTTTTTTCTGTCTCGCGCTATAGAACACGATGGGAGGGGTCTTGAGGCCATGGATTGACTTTCGCTGAAAAGTTATCGTGCGCATGCGTCGTGAATAGGAAGGCATGAGGTGGACGTTTTGGGGTCGCGGTGGACCAATATTGGTCCGATTGGGTAGTGTGAGGTGTCACAGTGAAGCATTCGTGTGGGACCATCCGACTGGATTGGTGTGGAGTGGGAGTAAGGCTATGGCGCGCATGCGCAGGCAGGGAATTGTGAGAAAAGAGCACTTGAATGGACGTTTTGAGGCCGAGGTGGGCCAATAATGGTCCAATAGTGGTCCGAATGGGTCGTGTGGGGTATCCATGTGGGCGGGTGCTTGTAAAACTTTCCCCGGAAAGATTAGCTTCTTATTTGTAGAATTTGATTTAAAGAAAGAAGAAATTAATAAAATCAGCAACCTTCGAAAAGGCTTGGCCGAACATGTCCGATGAGATGATATATCCTAAGAATGAAATAGTAAAACATTTATATAGAAGGAGCAAACCATGTCTTGGTATTGACTTACTGTTTGGAAAACAGTGGCGAGGTATTTAGTTTGCAGATGATAACACACGTAAATGCAGAAACTTAATTATTCTAATCGGATATCAATTTGAATAGTGAAAAGTGTCGTTATGCCTCTTGGACAGTTCGATAAAGCCTTCAACCTCATTCCATAGTTTCACAGATCAAAGTGATAGACCTGATAATAAATTCATTGAAAAATAACTTTGAAAGAAATATAAATTTTCCATATTGCTTGGCAAAGTAAGCGAGAAGGGAGACTGAAGCGCGTAGATTTTCGCCCTGTGACTAAATCTTTGTAATTTGTTTGGATTTCCAAATATTTGAAAGCCTATTTGATTTGCAAAAACCAACGGCTAAACCGAATGTTTTGAAACTTGGCATACACGTTACTTGTACCAAGACATTGCCAAAGCGATCATTGTGACTTCGTCTGTCAATTCAGTATGGACGGCACGGATCAGTCAAAATCGTCGGATTTTGAACGGGGAAAGTGAAAATATATATATGGTATCAGATCTATTACGCAGTTCCTTCAATTGTGAGTTAGAAGTTGAAAATTACTCCCCTTGGCATGAAAACACTGGCAGATGGCGCTTTTTTCTACAATTACCACAACCTCCGCTGATTTCTCACTTGTTGATAAATAAGTCCCTATATGGAACTCTCGGCACAGAGCTTTCTTTCCCGTCAACGAAGATTCTTTCATTCCGGTATGAAGCTGGGGAAGGACCGGAGCAATCGGATCACAGTATTTTGAAAACTCAAGTCGCCCACGCCAAGCTTCGGGATCCGGACCCGGAACTACCAAACACCCGGAATACTCACTGTCCAGATCTCGGAGTTTGTCAGCTAACCGGTCATCGGGAGGAATGTGTGATAATGCGGAGCAACGCTGGGGTGCCTTCTGGAAACCGTTATTCGACCAAGGTTAGAGAAACACACCACCTAATCCGAACACCCTCAAAAACATTCATTTCACTACCGGAATTATGAAGTATTCGTTAATAAACGCTTGTATGGGAAAGTATATAGGTAGACCCTAACCTGTTGTAACTCGTCCTTTGACCAGAAACCGGAGAGACGCAGATCCGCATCGTACCAGCGATGGTACTAACTGCGGAAGCCATGTGTACTAACCGTATAGAGTACGATGCAGATTCGGCAGTCGGGAGGAATCTTAGTCCAGAACCAGAGAAACGGGAATCCCGAAACGACGGCAAGGAGTAATTCTGCACTCTTACGGTACCGATAGTCAGAATTCCGACCATCGCCGACATCCCAGCTTTTGCAGACAGGGATGAGGGTATTCCGGAGGCCTAGCCAGCATCAGTCTCTGAGGCTTAATTACTGTTTCCGCCCACAGAAGAACCGGACGCCACATGATCAATCTTCGTATAATGCATAGGTATCCCAACGGGTAGAAATTGTGCACCACTTTTAGCACTCCTGTATCTGTTTTCGCACGAATACGCCTATATAAACAAATCGTAAAATGATAACCATTCCAAAGCCTGTTCCTTAATTATCATTCACTAAAGGTTATATGGACGATCTCTTAGCACTGGGTAATCCTATTTTTATCGACGCTATATGAAGGACATATATCCCCCTTCACCGGATTGAAGGAAATTACTGATAGCCAAGATGAAACATCTTATCTGGACCTATAACTTTACAAGAATGACCAGGGCTTTCTCTCCCGTCCACTGTAAGACGAGCGAGACGATTACAATTTTGAAATAGTTCCAGAACAACCTGCATATGGCATATACATACGTTGTTTGGTAGCATTTGCTGGATCATGTGCAGACTGACGATTTCAACCAACGCCACAGAATTTAAAAATGTCAAACAAATGTCAAACAAAGCTATACCACGAACGCCTCCATTCTGACGACAAAACACGATCATAGCGTGCAAGATCTCTGGCGGTACATTTCGTAACGTGTATCAATTCCGCTTAACCCGGGGCTAGGGAGCGTTTGAATATCATGGGTTTTACATCTTCATTGTGTTCAAATGAACATTCACAATCAAAGCTTAACAGAGATATATACTGGAAAATAGGGAAAACTACTTGGAAAATTCATTTGGATAAAGAATAAAGGTACATAATCAGGATTTAAAAATTTTCACATGTTCTATTTTGTAAGAAATCACCTTGTGTGTTTATTCTTTTTATTGTATATACATTTGGAATTGATGGTGTCAAACGAAATAGGTCTTTCGATTATTGGCGCGGAAATTCTTTTATGGACGACGGCTGAAGATTAAATGTCGGATCTGACACTTGCTATTCGGTAAACCTTGATTTACCCCCAGAGAAGTGGAGAGAGCGTATTTCCATGCAGATTCGATTACCTCCCATTGCTCTTTGTGATGTCACTTCCGATTGACCTTTGTGGAGGTAACTATCCGGAAGTGCCCACCGCAAAGATGAATCGGAAGTGAAATCAAAACGTGAAACTCAGAGGACAAACGTCAATCTGCGTCAAAATCCTCTTTTGCTATGCAGGATTGGTGGGATTCTAGTGACACACGGGAAGCCATACCGCTCGGATTAACGTATCAATGGCTGTGCGAGAAAAGAGCCAATCAGGTCATAGGGCGGAAACCTTTTTTTTTATTTCACAGGTGAGGGTGTCCCGCTGCTGGATATAGGAGCGCATCCCGCTGCTGGATGTAGGATGAGCAATATTACAGCTATATAGCGACGAACAGCATAAATCTCAATCTAAAGATTAAATATCTAACAATAAAATTACACCACAAATAAATCGTTGTCGAAGAGTCGTAAATCAAATCTCATACGAGACTTCCATGTCAATGCTTATGGTTTGAATCAATCGTTGACAAACATTCTATTACGAGACATTCTGTTGGTGCCCTCTGAATGTCACCATGCCCATATAATTAGCAAAGGAGACCGCGAACTCCCAAACAATTCTTTCATGTTTACCAGATTCGGGCACTTTATAAACATCTCTAACAAAGTTTCTACCATAACTACCATAATTGGAGCTAAATGCAAGAGGTGGGAAAAATTGACGACGTCTGACGACTAAAAGGCACTCATAGGAAAGACTCCACAGGAAAGCTTCTCTCGGCACCTGACATTCTGACTCCAGAATACGGAGGATTCTCGGACGTAGCTTCAGTATCTCAGCCGCGCTTTTATTGCGGTGGTTCATGTGGAGACTATGAAGTATCCACACGGCCCCTAACACCGGCTTAATCGGAATTAGACACGATAGCTCGGGAGTTGTGTTGACAGATCAGCTCAAACAAATAACTCATCTGATGTTAATGGATGAGCATCGAGGACGTCTGATGGAATAAACTCCCCAACATGGGGAAAACATGGTAAGTGCAAGAATACCCCAAAAAACTAACCTGTAATGTCCGATGTCGTGCGGCTTAAATTTCCCAACAAAACAAACCTGCATATATTTGTCGAATGGCATGTACAGAGGGCGGGCCTCGGGAACTAACAGTGCAACAGCAGAATTCTACCATAAACAGATAATTAATTGGAGGGATATATGTTTTGTAATTTTTACCTGTACATGGCGAGATTTTGCTGGTGGACGTTTCGTTCCCGAGGCCCGCCCCTGTACAGACCTTTTGGTCTTTGATATATGTTGGCATTGTGGGAAGTTGATGCTGGGTCGTCATCGGGCCTTACAGACTAGTCTTTTGTGTTAAATGCCGTCATTTTCATCTGACGACGATACAGCTCACCAATCCCCATTGTACGAGTTGTCACAGCGACACAGCTCACCAATTACCAATATACGAGTTGTCAGAGCATTTCCATCATAGCTCTCTAGATTTGTATCTAATACCGCTTATGCCGGTGCTAGGGACCGTGTGGGCATGTCATCCAAGTTGCCACATAAACAGGTACAATAAAAGCGTTCCTGAGATACAACACATATCATTAATCGTTAGATTCTTGGTATGTGCTTTAGAATAGGTTAACCGAAAGACTATACTGTGAAGTCATGTGGCTCTGTCAGTATGTTGGCACCTCTTCCCACTCCCCTTATATGTGTTGTAATGCAAGTGGTGGAAAAAACACCTCTCCGCACTTTCTTTCAGTCCGTGCCTTCGTACCGTCACTTCGCCGTACTTCACCAGTCTGTACCTTCTCATCTCCCATACTTTCAACAGATTTCTCACTTTCAGTCAGTCAGCTCATCTCTCTGTGTAGTATCACGATCAATCTCCATTTGCTCAACATGATTGTCACACACCACAGCAGGGCCATGTCAAACCCGAAATTTCATGGTCGAAAAACACACATAGGAAGTCGTACAGAAAGTCCAGCATATGGAGCTTAGTAGCGCCAACTGGTAAACCATATACCAAATCTGCCACGGGAGGTTGTAAGTGATCGTCAAACGAAGGAATACGGGCGAGCTAATGCGCTAGTAGGCTTGGTTTGTGGTGCAAATGCCAATGTCCTGGTTGGTCTCGGTTTTGCCATAGCCGCTGTTGCCAGTTTCATCATCTCCACGATGATGGCTTTGCTGGGGTCGGCTACTCAGGTCTTGGACATTAACACCATTACTTGGTAGTTGCGCGTGACTTTCATGCCGTGACTCCGATACCAATGCAGGGGGTGTCAACATAATGCTGATCAACATAATGCCGATCAGTATACGCCGAGGCTGTGCGAGGACATGGTGCTCTTCAGCCTACGCCCGCATCGTGTCCCCGGTATCGTTGCGATCCAAATCGATGGGCGTGCTTTCCACTAACGCTGCTTTCAGACGGCTTGGGACATGGAAGTCACATTCGACGAATCCCTATAATGGGACCTGAATTACGGGCGTGCAACTCGTGATGAAGACCAAAAACAATCTCGATAATGGGACTTCAATATAGACAGGCGAGAAGGATATACATTAAGATCGACATGCAGATATAATAGCCCTGACTGCACTCCAACAGTACGGTATTGCATTTGGTGCACGATTTGAGGACAGAAAAAAGACATCTGTTCACAGTAACTCGCGATGGTAATTAAATTGATGTCTTGTTACATGATAGGTGATCGGGCAATTGAAACATTATAATCGAACCTGCCATTTGTCATGGATGTACATTGCATTATGGGGAATAAAAGTGAGATAAAATCAGGTGTCAGGCCTATTAGCAAGAAACGCTAGCAAATCTACAGAGTAAATTCTCTGTAGTCCCAGCAGACAAAGCTCGAACTGATATTATATTCAAATGTAAATATAACTCTTACCTGTTGCTGGTTAAGTAGCTGTTATTGTTTAGTATATTATCGAATACGTCTACTTACTTCCAAACTGTATTTACTCTGGAAGATTTATAACCAAATACACAACGTTTCTCAAGACAGGTATTTCTCTTCCAAGTAATTGTAACGATATACCAAAAGTGTACTGGACTCCCAAAATAATTAAAACATCATCCATAGCGAGAATAATAGGTTCTACAAGCTGCACCACCAAGCATCTCTCAACCCTGTTCGGCTCCCGGGGATTGACCTGGGGTGTCGTGCACACTCCAAGTCATCGCAAGAACAGGCCTCAGCCCCTCTGAGAGCTTGTCGTAAGAGGCGACTAACTGTGGTACCCGTGGGGTTCCCGGGTGTGAAAAGGAACAGGAAGCAAACGTCGTGATATGACTGAAATAGTGTTGAAAGAGACGTTAAATCATATTCACTCACCCACTCAACCCTGCTGACGAGAGGCCTTCAGGCGGCAAAAGTATTTTGGGAAAGGTATTGCCCCATTTCTAAACAAGAGCCCAAGGGGCTTCAATATACGCCCGTATATCTGAAATTACATTGGTCCAAATTTCAAGCTTGTTTAATAGCCTTGATTCCAATTGGTAGCTAGCAATCCAGAGAAAGGTCTACAATTTTGTGCTTCTGAGAATGTAACATATATCACATCTAAATTTGAATAATAAACTAAAATGAGCTTAAATCTTGGAAACTAGTTGACCTTGGAGGAAGAACCGAGAGCTCACATATCCCACACTGAAATCGACAATAGTTTTCCTGCAAATGGATTTCTTTCAGAAGAGAGAATTTTTCATGAAGGAAGAAGAAAGTGATGAAGTAAAGCTTTGTTCTTGGGTTGATAAACAGGTATGGAGTTCATAAAGGGCCCCTCTCCCTGTTAAATTAGTAAATGTATGGTTTTTATTTCACAACAGTTTAACTAAATGTAGCTGTTTCAAACACGGGAGACAACTCCACAGGACAAATGCCATATACATGTAGGGGAGAGAACTCTAAATATTCCAACCTAACACATAGAGTCAGCTAAACTTGATTCAGTTTTGGGGGACTGTGACCTTGACCTTTGACAAATTGATGTATGGCTCCTCTTCGCCATGCCATTAAGGTATTTGATACCATTCCATACCTTGAAACTAGAGATATCGCATGGACAACAAATGGTGATGGATAAATGGACAGAATGCAACATCGCATTACATGACCTCGTCTTCGACAGGCATATGGAAATGTGACTATGATTTCCTGATTTTGGGCTCAGTGACCTTGACCTTTGACCTTGACCTAAATTTTGGTACACGACACATCGTCTTCCGTCAATGTTTCAATGGACACAAAAAAAGAGTTTTATAAATTTCATGATTTTAGGGGTCACAGTGACCTTGACCTACATTTCGGTACGTGATACATCATGTCCCCCTAATGTATCTACTGACACAAAAAAAAGTAATTTTCAAAGATTTCTTGATTCTGGAGTCACAGTGACCTTGACTATTGACCTTGACCTAAATTTTGGTACATGACAAACCATGATTTTTAACAATTTCACGATTTTGGGGTCTCAATGACCTTGACCTTTGACCTACAGTTTAGAGTCCCCCTAATGTATCTACTGACACAAGGAATGTTATTTTTAATAACTTCCTGATTTTGGGGTCACAGTGACCTTTGACCTTGACTTAATTTTTGGTATGGGACACTTCATTTCCCCCTATTGAATGCACTCACCAAAAACTTGTAATTTTTTATGATTTCCTGATTTTTAGGTCACACTGACCTTTGACCGTGATTCTAGTGTCACAGTGATCTTGACTATTGACATGGTTCTAAATTTTGGTACATGACAAAATGCTTACCCGTAATTTTTCAATGGATTAAAAAAATCCTGATTTTTTAACAATTTTATGATTTTGGGGTCACGGTGACCTTGACATTTGACCTTGACCTACATTTTGATATGTGACACATTGTTTTCCCCTAATGTACCTAATGACACAAAAAATATTATTTTTAATAATTTCCTGGTATTTGAGACACAGTGACCTTTGACCTATATTTTGGTATGCAACACTCTATTTCCCCCTA
>JAVTVY010052236.1:0-27746 GCA_036873755.1 Hanleya hanleyi | reverse complement strand
TCTAACCCCACACACATCTCGGGGGACTCTAACCCCACACACATCTCGGGGGACTCTAACCCAACACACATCTCGGGGGACTCTAACCCCACACACATCTCGGGGGACTCTAACCCCACACTCATCTCGGGGGACTCTAACCCCACACACATCTCGGGGGACTCTAACCCCACACACATCTCGGGGGACTCTAACCCCACACACATCTCGGGGACTCTAACCCCACACACATCTCGGTGGACTCTAACCCCACATATATTTCAACATATATTTCCAGGGTGCTTAAATTAAGCATTCGTTGTAGCATCGACGTGTACCGTAGACGAGAATGGTTAAACAGAGACTCCTTCTCTCTTATAAACACATACGGCGCTCGACTGAACACAGTTCACTGTCGGAGCTGTACTCACGTCTTACACCCCATGGAGAAAGAAGTTTCCTTTTAATTCATTCCATTCAACCAAAGGAAACTATATTTCTCCGACTCCTCATGTAAGACCCCTCTCCCTAACACAAAATTCAACAAACACTTTTTGTGGTGGTGTCGTACGGTACATGACGAGCTTCAAAGAAAGCGTTACAGGCCAAGAGACGTTGACACTTCCAACCTCTTCTTGAGGCTATCTTTCACGTACCCATCTTTGGCACACTCACTCTCCCAAAGTCTTTGATGTTTGAACATTCTATCTTGTACATCATTAAATTGCTGCCACAGAGGGACCAACAGCACGCAGGCTGTGCAACCCATATATCTTAGTATTGGGTATATGCGGTTTCAGTGCTTCAAAATACTTCTCGTAACCGACTGTAAGACATTAGCTTATCTGTTTCCTGAAGTTAACACGAAGCACATTTACTCACGTTTCTAAAAATGAATACATCTCACTCTTCCAAAGTCCGTGATATTTGAACATTCTATCTTGTACATCATTAATTGCTGACGCAGAGGGACCAACAGCACGCAGGCTGTGCAACCCATATATCTTAATATTGGGTACATGCGGTTTCAATGCTTCAAAACAAATACTTCTTGTAACCGACTGTAAGACATTGGCTTATGTTTTCTGAAGTTTATAACACGTAGCACATTTACTCACGTTTCTAAAAAATGAATACATCCAAATCTTCGGCTATACACGCCATTATTTCAAACAGTCTATTTACAGGACATAATTTGTTACCAGTCTTGGCAATAACTAGCCAAACTCCATCTCTCACATCAGTCTCTTGATTTTTCAATAAAAAATAGACATATAAGCTGAATAGAGTATATCACATCTTCGAATGTACAACAGATCTGCTGATCTACAAAATCCAGCATAGGCAAGCAAGCACATTGTAAATAACTTATTACCTTTCCATTCGTGCTTCAAACATTTTCGTGAGAATTACACATTCACAGGCTCTTTTTTCACAACAGATTTACAATATTTACGTTTTGCTGCTTCTAAGACATTTTAACCATTGTATTTTCGGTAGGATTCGCCACCGCTGTCATTACATACAAAAATCTGATGCTAAAGAAAGCATTTTCGATAGTGGCATAAGACTGATAATTGGCTGTTAGCAATAAGATAAACAGCACATATTCAATATCGCGTATGAACCGATTGACGGCTGACGTTGTGCCATGCATCGGCCGCCATATATACTTTGAAAGCCATACTTCACAAATGGCGAAAATCATCCAATGAAAATATCTCTTTGCCCAGATATGACAAGGCTTAATGATCGAAGGTTTTAACAAAACTCCAAAAAAAAATATTCTCTGACATTTCAGATATCTCAGTCTAATCCGATCCCGTTCGCCCTATTATCAGGCACGCACAGAATATAACCATCAAAAAGCACAAAGTCTGAGCGCTTAATATACAGTAAATTAACTGAATCCAAATTGAATCAGCATTAGCAAATAAACACATATCAAAAAAGTCTCTGATCCACTTATGTTCAGTTACCGCATTGCTTTAATAATGCGCCGTTTACTAAGCTTATTATTCTTGATAGATGTAATCAACAAGATCTTAGTAGCCTCAATTATGTTCTAATTCGTTGCACTCAAATGAACAAATCATTTATCATTTCCACAAACACTCTCATCTTTCCCAACTATTTATTCATAATTAGAGTAGCCAGAGCCTTGAAGTCAGATCTCGTTTACTAAGACACAATGGATGTTGGGAAATACGATTGGAATCCGAAAATTGAAAACCCTATGGAGTAACTTTCATCGATACCAGGCAAAAACAGAGATAATATAGCGTGCAAAAGCTCTGAAAACCTGTGTCGGTAGCAGTGCGTCAAGCATCTCCAGCCAAGGTGACCAACTCCACCCCTCCGTGCATACATTCTACATAATGCAATTTGTATCATATATAAATCATCTGTGACAACCACTGTGGCAATGCAACCCATGCCAGCGTCCTCCAATGTGCTATACCATTGTGACGGGACAGAGACAGCCCATGCTTCAAATACATACATCAACATATTGTTAAGTGGTAAATGGGCCTACACTTTATGGACCCAGCATACGGTTGACATGCTCAAACATCATGGATGCCCCAGTCACCACTCAGATTCTTCATCAGCTTAATAATCAGCTTCTTCATTTTCTAAGCGTGGTATCATTGAACTTCCAAATGAACGTTCTGCTGTAAGCATAATTCAAAATAGACATAGAAAAGCATTTTTAGACAATTTTCATACTTCTTTTACATATTAAGCTTTCGATATTCTGGTCAAGTGTAAACCATTTTAACTCTTTGAGCTCTTAAAATATTTATAAAGCTGAGAAAAACAATTATATGAACCGCCCTCAATTTTCTCTGTGTCGAGCTCCATACATTTCAATATCAGATCACCGACTAATCATCACCACCTCCTGTGGCTGTCAATATCTTGGCCATTCTTCAATAGCATAGCACGAAGTATAAATGTTTTCCTGAATTTCACAGTAGCGCTGATACAGCTCAATTCCGTTTTAGTTATGACTGTAGGCCAACAGTTCTCTTAGAACAGCATTACTCCATAGGAATTAGTCTCATATAAAAATCTTCAGTATTCATTGGCCAACAATTAGTGTGCTTTCGGTTCACACTTTATGTAAGAATCACAAGGCAATGCATACAATAGCCAAGCCCGGGGACAACAATTTGTCCAGACCTGTGCCTTTTCAACGACACAAAGAAAAAAGGACAATAGTTCCTACATTAGTATCGACCGTGCTTTCCCTTCCAAGATTTAGCTGTAAATGATCACATCTCGATAGGGACAATAGTAATCAATGGAGACAATGGTCAAGTAGGGCTACTGTCAAAATTTCTAATGAAATGATACATTTCAATTACTCACCCTAGAACGTGCGAAGCTAAGTGTACATGTGTCTACTGCATCTAATACTTACAGTAGCATGAGGTGAATTCTGTTGGGATTGGCCTTAAACATCCTATCGGATACACAATCTTAGCAGTTTCTGAAAATGTAAAATGCATTGACCATATCCACAACACCTGAAGTGGAACTGAATTTTTTTGACTCCTGACGATCAAATATATTACACAACGCAGTGATCATGTACAAGAACAAAATTCTCATCCGCTCATCTGTCAAACCTCCCTTCATCATACGCCCATCGGCTACCTTCATTAGATATTGTAGCAATGCACTCACTTCCCGCGTAAATGCTTCGTTAAATCTGTAACGAGAGTAAAACAGATATTATTATATAGAGAAAAAATAATATATCCTTTGCTGGCATATTGAAAAAGGGGTCTATCTCACCATACCAGGTTGCATCGTGAAACGAGCTGCTTGCTCAAGCTTGTATAACAGCTCTGTCATCCGCTCTGGCCATCTTCCGGTTTTCATCGGACCTTTGGCAAGCTCAGTGACCACATAATATTCCGAGATTTTCACCAATCTGAGATGAATCGGGAATTAATCATCTGTTACGATAACGTAGCCTCTGTTTCTCTCTGTCGATTAGTCAGTTGCATAATCAACTTCACCGTACTGTAGATCCTACTGCTCATGTTGATATGGCTCAAACCACCTATAATTTCACCGTAAAGTTATGCTGTAATTGTTGCCGTCTCTTTTATATGGGAACTCATAACCATAGGAACTAATTTTCGAATATTCCGTCTTTCCGTATTGGAGGGTCCACTTTATTTGACCCAGCCCATCCAATATTTGCAATTTATTTCCTGTATGTTTCCAGAAAAATTTCTGCCTTGATTTTCTGCACGTCTTTAGTCGTCTGTGCGAACTCAGCACTTAACTGTCTGATATTTTCCACCACGGATAACTCTATCTCTTCTTTGACAAAGCGACTTCTCTTAAAATTTCATGTTAGTTTGATCTTCCATATCAGGCTTCACAGTATGGCACTTCACAGCTATTGCAGTCAACTCCGAATAATATTTGTGCCAAGCGGTTATGAAAAAGGCTGAGTTAAATTAAGCATTCGTTGTAGCATCGACGTGTACCGTAGACGAGAATGGTTAAACAGAGACTCCTTCTCTCTTATAAACACATACGGCGCTCGACTGAACACAGTTCACTGTCGGAGCTGTACTCACGTCTTACACCCCATGGAGAAAGAAGTTTCCTTTTAATTCATTCCATTCAACCAAAGGAAACTATATTTTCTTGTACCTTTGTGTACAAAGTTGTGAGATTTCTATCTGTCACTCTGTGACCCAAGATGTCCCACAAGTGCTCAAAGGACTCAGATCCAGGCTTTGCAATTGGGTGATGCTTAACTTTTGCGCATGTGCATATATTCACGAGGAATTGAGGTCTTGCAAACAAATCAATCACGTATCAACAAGAACAGCAATCGGAAATCGACTTATTTGTGAAAATGTGGCACTAGAAATCGTCGTATGCAATCTGTGTCTCAATTATTGTTCTCTGTAACAATGTAGGCCTCAGAAGCGTATTTTGATGTCAAATTTTCTCAAATTCTAGACGCTCATTCCAGATATCATCACAATTGGAGCTATTGTCCAATGTTTTACCAATCTCCAGTTGCCGATACAAATAGTCGACTGAAGGGTCAGACTATAATATATGGATTATCACCCTCAGCCGAGATCATTCACTATGTATTTCAGCGGTCACATCAGTTACCAGGCTTCTAAAATGTTTACCCCCAGTTGACAGGGGTGTTCTCATCCGGCGGCGTTCTGAAATCTTTATTTTCTCAAACCTCTAATGCTCAGATTTGACTGTGCCTGAAAACAACCCCTGGAGATGCAGTATTCTCAGAGCGGTTTAACCCTGTCAAGCCTATACTAGACCATATTCGGAACGAGAAAAATTGAGAGATGGCACTCCGCGAATTTTATAGCTGATCATATTGAGGTCATTTTGAGACCAAGTGCGTAACCCCGCGAGCATAGGATCATGGGTGAATTCAAATTGGCAGCCATGCGGAAAACCAGAAAAGTGATGATTTCGTCATTTTTCTTCACAATTCCCGATTTCTCAGGATGAAAAGTGGCAAAAACTATTTTATTTCACATCAGACTATTATTTACTAATTTACTAAATGTAAATGTAGTTTTTGTGCACAAATAAAGCAGTCGAAAAATCTGACCGGAAAAATGATTAAAAAATGTGCGGTAAGTATCCTCACCCTCGTCCAAGGGATAAGAAAACTAATTAGATGGGACGAAATGCCTCTCCCCAGGCCTGGAAATGTCCCAAAAAGCCAGGTCAGATAGGGTGAAGAAGACCGCTGAATAGGAAGACCGCTGCCAATTGAATCTAATTTTGACAACATCGCTGAGCCAAGGGCAGATTTTGGCTTTGCCAGCTGAAAATTAAAATGTAAGAGCACTGACGAATAAGATACCTCCTGCTGCCTACTCAGATTAAAAATTTCAGAATATCACTCACTAATAAAACCGTTACAAACTGAAGAATGTGTCCCAAAGTCGTTGTTTATGGAGGCCGCTGATAACTGAATACAGATTCAAGGAGACCGCTGAATAAGAAGGCCGCTGTCAACTGAAGGTGAATATTGCAAAGTGCTTAGCAATGGTGCTGCTGCAAACTGATACTAAACATTTAATATCAATGCTGAATAAAATGGCGGCTGTAAAATGAAGGTGAACATTAAAAACACCGCTGAATAGCAAAACCGCTGCAACCCAAGAATACAGTTTAGAAGGCAGCTCAATAAGAAGCCCATTGCAAACTGAACGTAGAGGTTTCAGAAGACAGCTAAATGATAAGGTCGCAGCGAAATTAACTTAATTTTACGCAAGACCGCTGAATACCAAACCGCTCGAGCCAAGGAGAGATTTGAGAAAGCCGCTCTATGAGGACGGCTGTCAGCTCTGACTATTCGTTTTAGAATACAGCTCAATAACATGACCGCTGCCAACTGAGGGCGAAACTTTAAGAACATTGCCCAGTAAGAATGTCGCTGCCAACTCAAGACTTAATGATTTACAATACCGCGCAATAACAAGACTGCTGCAGACTAAAGGAAGAAGTCAGCTTAACACAAAGAAGATATTGTTCAGTAACAGTTCTTCCGTTATTATCATGTGTCACGTCACATAAGCTCTGACACGCTTTCCACATAAAGAATTTGATCGTTCTGTGAAACAAAAATAAATCCCATTAAAAAATAAATCTGAGATATTCACTGAAGTTCCTTCTTGCTGTTCCTTTTATGCTGCGTTTAACTGAATTTCAAATAACACAGATCGATGTGGATATTTAGATTACATTAGATCAACAGGCTCGCTGAATCATGAATGTCTGAATGCTAACTTTATTTCAAGGGAGGCTACTCTTACCGCCGAAACCGAGACGTACATTACACAGGTAAGCAGGTTAGGCGATACCGCTCTCTAAAATGGAGGTACAAAAGGTCGTTTTTGCTCAATAACTTTTGATTCCTTCTTAACCAATGCATCAAAATTTCAGGAGCATTGATTTTCTATTGTTCCATGTCATAAAATTAATTTGCTATGTGAACAACCAGACAATGTTGTTTAAACAGCGCGAAGGATGTTTGGCCTATTATTATGCAAATTGAATAGGTGACAATTTACCTTTTACTATCATTTAATCTGGATAGATATGTCTGTATGCGCCCGAAGAGGATTTTGCTGAATTCATTTTGTGAACTGATTTATTGAGCGAAAACGACCCTTTTCACCTCCATTTTCGAGAGCGGAATTCCCTTAACTTGGTAAGGCCGATCCTGTCCTAGATCTACAAGAGGGCAAGAAAAATCATTGTTGCTCAATAAATCATTTCACATGATAAATTCAGCAAAATCCTCCTAGGACGCACACGGACATATATATCCTCGTCAAATGTTAGAAGAAATAAATTGTCATCTATCTAATTTGCCTAATAATATAGGGTAATATCTGCCACGCTGTTGAAACAACAATGACCGATTCTTTAAATGGCAAATTATATTTAGGACATAGAAAAATAGATAGATTAGTTTTGGAGCAGTGTTTAAGAAGGAACGAAAAGTTATTGAGCAAAAACGACCTTTGTTGCCTCCGGTTCATAGAGCTGGATCACCCTAACCTGCTACACGTGTTTTCAATCCATGTTCAGTGTAACCAACGAAACTGGCTCGTGCATATATTTTCGCAATACCGCACGTTGAAAAAAGAATTACATTAAATGTCCGATCAAAGTTTCCGAACCTTGAATGAACTTTATTATCTAGTTTGGAAACATTACGGTATCCGTATCCTGAGTTGCGATATCCTGAGCTACGTTCGAGCGATAGAATTTGAGTATAGCGGTTATTTTATGGATACAAGCTGTTCTGCTATTGTTGAATATAAGATATTATTGTAATTGTTACAAATGCCACTTCAATCATATAGTCCTGCATAGATGTTTAGTCGAGAAGACCCGAAGAAGAATAAAGGATAAACGACATATGTTCAACAACTTTATTTCACAAACGTCTCAGTGCAACAGTGGATATGCTGATGAAACTGTTGACCACTACTTATTTCACTGCCCCCTATTTAGAAATCAAAGAGTTGTCCTTCTGGAAAATATTAATAGAATTTATGGTACCGATCTGATGCCATCAACCCAGGCATTGCTATTTGGAAACGATGAAAAAATTACAAAATTAAACATTGAAGCTCAGATATGTTTAGGTGAGTTTGTCAAAACGACAAAACGATTTGAATAAGAATATAATTATACACATAGCTAACAACAAAGAAAAATTAACTACCCCTAGCAAATCTTAAGCGACCGATATTAGCATATTAACGACATACATATCTCTCGTCGTAGACGCGCAGATGGTCATCCCGAGCACCCCCCCCTCCCCCCCCACCCTCCACCAATTACCTGAATTATTTTTCAATATTGTTCTCTCCGGCCGTCACATGTTGTATTCAATATGTATGTAAGATTGTAATGAATGCTGTGTATTTCAAATTATGTAAAAGTGGGAGACGCAGTAATAAATTACCTTAATGCGCTCCTACAATGCACAAAATGCAATAAAGCATCATATAAACCAAAGGATAAAATACTGTTGGGTGCGGCTTCTCTCCACTCAATAGTAACGAAGTAGGACACATCTAACACGTATATAACGAGAATATGAGGAAATACGCGCAGATATATGTCATAAGAGATGAATGAACTAAAACTTGATTGTACAAATCCTGTCATCTGTACTACTGTATGTATTCCAGTGAAGTGGATTGCCACCAGCACATTGTCACCAAGATTCCGGAATATAATGTATTCAATTATTTCGATAGAGAGCTCCCGCATTCGAAGATGGCCAGAATTGTCCCTTCACGAGATGAATATGACCATTGGGATAAACAGAATTATGTTTCATACACAGCGTCGTTTCTATACACCGGTACAAAAGTTAAGTACCACCCTGATGCACCAACAGTTGCATGGTATAATAGTACGACCTGGACATCTACTAAACCATCATATACTGCTTCTTTTATAAACATGATAAAGGACAAAAATACAACAGAACGCTGCAAGCATGACAAGACAATGGCTGGGAATGGGGGTAATTCATGGACGAATTAAGTATTCAGCCAATCAATCGTGGGAAGAATAATGTGGGTGATCACGAAGAAACAATCGCTTTGTGCACTTCCATTGTACAGTACGCTGTCATTATCCCTCGCGTCTGTTCATAGTGGTAAACTATCGCCTGATCTGTAACATTGGAATACGGTCGCATTACGCATGGAATGTTTTGGTCGTTTCTTGTACCTTTGTGTACAAAGTTGTGAGATTTCTTTCTGTCACTCTGTGACCCAAGATGTCCCACAAGTGCTCAAAGGACTCATATCCACGCTTTGCAATTGGGTGATGCTTAACTTTTGCGCATGTGCATATATTCACGAGGAATTGAGGTCTTGCAAACAGATCAATCACGTATCAACAAAGAACAGCAATCGGAAATCGATTTATTTGTGAAAATGTGGCACTAGAAATCGTCGTATGCAATCTGTGTATTAATTATTGTTTTCTGTAACAATGTAGGCCTCAGAAGCGTATTTTGATGTCAAATTTTCTCAGATTCTAGACGCTCATTCCAGATATCATTACAATTGGAGCTCATGTCCAATGTTTTACCAATCTCCAGTTGCCGATACAAATAGTCGACTGAAGGGTCAGACTATAATATATGGATTATCACCCTCAGCCGGGATCATTCACTATGTATTTCAGCGGTCACATCAGTTACCAGGTTTCTAAAATGTTTACCCCCAGTTGACAGGGGTGTTCTCATCCGGCGGCGTTCTGAAATCATTATTTTCTCAAACCTCTAATGCTCAGATTTGACTGTGCCTGAAAACAACCCCTGGAGATGCAGTATTCTTAGAGCGGTTTAACCCTGTCAAGCTTATACTACACCATATTCGGAACGAGAAAAATTGAGAACTGACACTCCGCGAATTGTATAGTTTATCATATTGAGGTCATTTTGAGCCCAATTGCGTAACCCCGCGATCATAGGATCATGGGTGAATTCAAATTGGCAGGCATGCGGAAAACCAGAAAAGTGATGATTTCGTCATTTTTCTTCAAAATTCCCGATTTCTCAGGATGAAAAGTGGCAAAAACTATTTTATTTCACATCAGACTATTATTTACTAATTTACTAAATGTAAATGTAGTTTTTGTGCACAAATAAAGCAGTCGAAAAATCTGACCGGAAAAATGATTAAAAAATGTGCGGTAAGTATCCTCACCCTCGTCCAAGGGATAAGAAAACTAATTAGATGAGACGAAATGCCTCTCCCCAGGCCTGGAAAGGTCCCAAAAAGCCAAGTCAGATAGGGTGAAGAAGACCGCTGAATATGAAGACCGCTGCCAATTGAATCTAATTTTGACAACATCGCTTAAAATGTAAGAGCACTGACGAATAAGATACCTCCTGCCAACTCAGATTAAAAATTTTAGAATATCACTCACTAATAAAACCGTTACAAACTGAAGAATGTTTCCCAAAGCCGTTGTTTATGGAGGCTGCTGATAACTGAATACAAATTCGAGGAGACCGCTGAATAAGAAGGCCGCTGTCAACTGAAGATGAATATTGCAAAGTGCTTAGCAATGGTGCTGCTGCAAACTGATACTAAACATTTAATATCAATGCTGAATAAAATAGCCGCTGTAAAATGAAGGTGAACATTAAAAACACCGCTGAATAGCAAAACCGCTGCAACCCAAGAATACAGTTTAGAAGGCAGCTCAATAAGAAGCCCATTGCAAACTGAACGTAGAGGTTTCAGAAGACAGCTAAATGATAAGGTCGCAGCGAAATTAACTTAATTTTACGTAAGACCGCTGAATACCAAACCGCTCGAGCCAAGGAGAGATTTGAGAAAGCCGCTCTATGAGGACGGCTGTCAGCTCTGACTATTGGTTTTAGAATACAGCTCAATAACATGACCGCTGCCAACTGAGGGCGAAACTTTAAGAACATTGCCCAGTAAGAATGTCGCTGCCAACTCAAGACTTAATGATTTACAATACCGCGCAATAACAAGACTGCTGCAGACTAAAGGAAGAAGTCAGCTTAACACAAAGAAGATATTGTTCAGTAACAGTTCTTCCTTTATTATCATGTGTCACGTCACATAAGCTCTGACACGTTTTCCACATAAAGAATTTGATCGTTCTGTAAAACAAAAATATATCCCATTAAAAAATAAATCTGAGATATTCACTGAAGTTCTTTCTTGCTGTTCCTTTTATGCTGCGTTTAACTGAATTTCAAATAACACAGACCGATATGGATGTTTAGATTACATTAGATCAACAGGCTCGCTGAATCATGAAAATCTGAATGCTAACTTTATTTCAAGGGAGGCTACTCTTATCGCCGAAACAGAGACGTACATTACACAGGTAAGCAGGTTAGGCGATACTGCTCTCTAAAATGGAGGTAAAAAAGGTTGTTTTTGCTCAATAACTTTTGATTCCTTCTTAACCAATGCATCAAAATTTCAGGAGCATTGGTTTTGCTATTGTTCCATGTCATACAATTAATTTGCTATGTGAACAACCAGACAATGTTGTTTAAACAGCGCGAAGGATGTTTGGCCTATTATTATGCAAATTAGATAGATGACAATTTACTTTTTACTACCATTTAATCTGGATAGATATGTCTGTATGCGCCTCAAGAGGATTTTGCTGAATTCATTATTTGAACTGATTTATTGAGCGAAAACGACCCTTTTCACCTCCATTTTAGAGAGCGGAATTCCCCTAACCTGGTAAGGCCGATCCTGTCCTAGATCTACAAGAGGGCAAGAAAGGTCATTTTTGCTCAATAAATCATTTCACATGATAAATTCAGCAAAATCCTCTTAGGGCGCACACGGACATATATATCCTCGTCAAATGTTAGTAAGAAATAAATTGTCATCTATCTAATTTGCCTAATAATAGGGCAATATCTGCCACGCTGTTGAAACAACAATGACTGATTCTTTAAATGGCAAATTATATTTAGGATATGGAACAATAGATAGATTAGTTTTGGAGCACTGTTTAAGAAGGAACGAAAAGTTATTGAGCAAAAACGATCTTTGTTGCCTCCGTTTCATAGAGCTGAATCACCCTAACCTGCTACACGTGTTTTCAATCCATGTTCAATGTAACCAACGAAACTGGCTCGTGCATATATTTTCGTAATACCGCACGTTAATATATGAATTACATTAAATGTCCGATCAAAGTTTCCGAACCTTGAATGAACTTTATTATCTAGTTTGGAAACATTACGGTATCGAAAATTAGGCCTTTTATGGACTACAACTCATGTAGACTACAATGAACTAGAATTAAAATTATACGTTTGCCAATTACAAGCGTCTGGTCTGCCATTCATTATTCAGTCGTCGTCCATCGCTGATCAGTATTATTAATCCATATGATTTTCTTCTAAACTGGTTATCTGGATAATGATGTATCTCAGTCACGTTTTTATCGTGGTTGTTCATATGAACACCACGAGGATATTGAAGCAAATGGATCCTACGGCCCCTGGCCCAGGGTTAAGCGGAATTAGACGCAAGTTACGAAACGTTACGCCATAAATATTGTACACTACGCTCGAGTTTTGCTATCAGCATGCGATATGTATCAACAAATTTGAGAAACTTTGAGTGGAGGCGCTTGGTGGTATAGCCACGTTTTATAAGATCTGCAATAATGTTTAAAATCGTCTCATTGAAGACAGGATATAACAAATGCTACAGGGCGAGATATGTATAGTCCTTATGCAGACCCGCTTCATTTTTATAGAGATATATATATATATAAATATGATGGGCCGTTAGTGCTATATGTTGTTTCCTTCCAATCCAGTGAAGGTGGATATATATCCTTCGCGGCGTCATTTGTTTAGCGATTATCCACAGCGACAAGATCGTCTATGTAGTGTAACCACCATAGATTTTCCCTATGGTTGTTACTAAATATATTACTGTACAATTCCTTGAAACATAACTTCGTAGGCACCCCCCCCCCCCCGACACACACACATGAATTCTTGGTGTATAGATAAATATACATATCTCAGTGTATATGTGTAGCTAAGAAATTAGCTGTCAGCTCATCTCAATGGGGCATTTTGATTTGGCACATAAATAAGGTAAATTAAAACGATCTATAGATTCCTGGCCACAGCAGGGTCTTTTATAATGACATCACCTTTGTGTTCTGATTGAGTTGTGCCACAATTCCATTGCACTGATCCCCCCTCTAGAGCCCCTCCTCTAGAGCCCCTCTAGATATATTTTGATGATTTCCGGCGCAGCTTGTCGGCCTTGACATTTCGTCACTGTGATGTGACCTCTCGTCTTCGGTGAGTTCAAAACAAACCCCGAGCCTTCAGTAAGGAAGTAAATATTAAATTACCATCTTCTTCGTCGTCTTCAGAGTATTTTCAGCAAGTTTACTTCGTCTAGATTTTATAACTAGTTCAGCTTTGGCATTTTATAGCTGTTGAATTTCGGAATGTGTACATTGAGTTCACGACATCTGGGCAACTTTGATTTTGTCAATAACATAATTTACTCGCCCAGAATTGTACCATAACACGATTTCTTTTTGCAGTTCGTGGAGCATTAAAAAATAACTTTAATGTCGGCTAGTTCTGATACTGGATCCATGAATAATAATTGTTACTGATATGTTTGGTGATGGTGACATGATACAATTTATAATATGCTGGTTATAATATTATTGTGAACTTGTGGCAAATTATTTGCCATATTGGGTGATATTTAACCTGGAATATAGCAACTACTCATTGCAAGGGTTGCTATAGGGCTAAACCTCAGTCAGAATTGAAACCTTTCTCCATTTTACTACGCGCGTTGTTTGGGAGCCTGTGATAATATATTATGATAGATAATTCGGGAATATGAATATCGTTCGCAGCAATTGACTATATATATATATTACTTGTATATGTTCCAATAATGTAGCATGCTCACCGCTCATCAACATATTGTGCATAACATTCGCAACATTATTATTGCATCTTGATATCTGTCGGTGTAGTACATTCATATATGATAATAATAAATATATGCTTATAGCAAGACTGCCTACTTTGATAATTGCTCTACTGTCAGTAGTCAAAACTGATACGGTACACTAACTGTGTGATATCATAGTATATTTGTTGACACCATGTTCACTGCTAGTGTTCTTCG
This sequence comes from Hanleya hanleyi, assembly GCA_036873755.1. Taxonomy (NCBI): domain Eukaryota; kingdom Metazoa; phylum Mollusca; class Polyplacophora; order Lepidopleurida; family Hanleyidae; genus Hanleya; species Hanleya hanleyi. Next base: position 13,512 of record JAVTVY010052236.1, on the reverse strand, counting down.
GTATATTTCATTCCGGCCTTGCACGTAGGAGCTGTAGGAGCTACTTGATACAGTAGCATTTGTATTGTTGGTTAATTGGCAGGTTATGGTTGTCTTGCTGATGTTTAGCCATATTATATTCCATTAAATGTCTCTGGCAACTGCGTAGTCAAAGTGACTATGTTTATATATATCATTGAGAATAAACATTGTGTTTTCCATAGATCTTATATTTCTCTCGCGTATATGTCGCGTTCTTTTTGGTTCTCGACCATTGACCTGCCCATTTGTATTTTTCACAGATCATGGTCATCTTTAGTTCCCGTTTTCATTAAATTTCCATTCATCATTTATACACAGATTTGGTTGTTGTGTTAATTCCTTGGGTATGTGTGGATATGTGGTATTGATGATTCATGCCCCAAAAGCACCGAGCTCACCCTAAACCGTAAGACCGTCTTTCCAGAGCAGAGCGAGGGACATCCCTGTCTTACAGGGGCCCTCGGTGGCCGAGTGGTCTAAGGCGCTTCGCTGGTGACCGCTAGCCTCACACCGCTGAACCGGCACGGGTTCGAGCCCAGCTGGTCCATGTGTGAAAGTCTGTCAGTTACTTGCCGAAGGCGCTGGTTCTCTCCGGGTACTCCGGCTTCCTCCACCAACCAAACTGACTGTCACCATATGAGTGAAACAAACTTGAGTGTGACATTAAGCCAAATTCCCTCCTCCCTCCCTCCCTGTCTTACATTTGGCGCCCGAAATGGGACTCCGTGTTTAGGGCGCATCATGCCATGATGTACCCATTCAGATTATTTGATTTCGGTGCAAATAATCATTTCCTCAAGGAATGAGTCATTGGAAGATGAGGTTAGCATTGACTCAATGCAAAGCTATTTAATGTCTACCGCCACCTGCAGTGCACTGATGGAGAACTCGGATAATGTCGTCATCAGGAGGCTAGAAGCTCTTGATCACCCCCTGTACACCCCGGGTGAGAGTGTACAGCGCTTTGGCCGGCGCCCGAGGCCGAACGACAGGCGCCCGCGCAATTGGTCTGGATGCACATGATAAATTTACTCTTACTTCCCGTTGAATCGTTTTCTTGCAGATATTTAAGGTCAGTACACTTCTCAAATAGTATAGCTTGTAGATACGACGAACATTTTCTTGGAATATAGCCTATGAACTGCACGTTTATCATTTATTTATCGACGGACTGCATTTTACTGGGCAACAGCTAAGGAAGTAACCCTTATATCTGCACACGTATTGCTGATAATATCTGCACACGTATTGCTGATAACCTCAAGTCTTGCATATGTTTTGAGGCCACCATTAGTTGATTATATGTATAGATATCTACCCTTTCGGGGTACAAGTTTTCGTATGGGAGAGGTTTATTGTAAGCCTGTCCCAACTATGGCCCGGAGTCCGGTGCCCGAGTAAGAACTTCGGCGCCCGAGCAACTGAATTCCGGCGCCCGAGTAGTAATCGTCTAGTGTGAGTCTGACGCCCGAGTTCAAAGCCAATTATTTATCAAATATTGACACATTTTTTACATTTGCAGCAATTTATTTGTCAAAACTTAATAGGTAATCATGCGCAACTAACATCTATGACCTATATGACAAGATCGAGTTGTTTATGTGCTGTTTCTCTTCAGCACATGTTTGTTTTTATTCCATTGCCTGATCAGGATGAATAATTACAATACTGGTATCCGGCATTATTTTCAGGTGACATAGGACACCACGACCGGAATCGTTTGCTACTACTGTACACAACTTGAAACTTTCGTCGAGATTATTGGCCATTCAGTGGTGCTGAATTAGGTGCTTCTTCTTCGTCACTTAACATTTAAAATGAACGATTCGTCGACTGCTGATATATCCATCTGAAAATAAACACTTGATTATTCTATGCACTCATTTATAAAACTATGAAAGCTTCGTGCGAAATGTTCACCGATATTCTGCGAGATCCCATAATAAGCCAATCACGACCATTTCTGACAATGATTGACGTTTATTCACGGAGATTAACATCTCGCGCGGCACAATCTTTTGATATTTTCTACCCCTTAACAAAGTCAGACTTTTCGGCGGGAGTAAACTCTTTGATCTTCACGGATCTGTCTGGAAATGATGCCATATTTGGATACTGTTTCCCGATAATGCTTATATATTTGTCCACTTGCTACCGTGTGTAATTACTGTGGGCGTGATTTCAACAAGCTAGTCACCTGATTGGCTAACAAATGTAGATTAAGATTCGCATGGGATTTTTATAGGACTGAATTCAGATATAATATTCCATGATGTTATATCTGAGCTTACTGAGGAAAGTATTGTCAACGTGCATATTCATTGGCGTAACTAGGCGGGGTGGGGGTGCTTTTTGGGGTACTGGTACATTTTTTTCATGGAATACTGTACCTTTTTATCATCATTCGGTTTTATTTTCTGTTTTTACTGAATAATAACCGAAAAGATGGTTAAGGACTCAGAGATAACCAGCTAGAAATGTTCAAAGTAATCGCCGAGAAGCTCTCTACGGGCGTCTGTAGCACCCAACAGCTTCCAGCTGGACTCTCGCCTGAATGTACTGGGATAGTCTCACCCCTTCCACGGTGGCTAGTTACGCCAGTGATTCTGTCACGTATAATTCAACCAATAGAAACCGCGAATTTGAGGATAGTGTGCGCTAAACAATACTTTCGTACAGTATGTACTCGGGCGCCAGAAGTGCGTAACTCGGGCGTGAGACCTACACCTATAATTTTGTCCTCGGGCGTCAGGAGTTCACATCTATTACGCACTACTTACAAAATAATGGCCACGGCGTTCTTCTCGCGTATCGAAAGGCCTTCTCGCTTTGAAAAAGATGGTTAAGGGCTCAATGATAAACAGCTAGAAATGTCCAAAGTAATCGCCGAGAAGCTCTTTAAAGGCGTCTGTAACACCCGACAGCTTCCAGCTGGACTCTTGCCTGGATGTGCTGGGATAGCCGCACCCCTTCCACGGCGGCTAGTTACGCCAGTGATTCTCTCACGTATAATTCAATCGACAGAAACCGCGAATTTAAGGATAGTGGGCGCTAAAAAATACTTTCGTACAGTATGTGCTCGGGCGCCAGAATTGCGTAGCTCGGGCGTGAGACCTACACCTATAAGTTTGTGCTCGGGCGTCAGGAGTTCACATCTATTACGCACCACTTACATAATAATGGTCACGGCGTTCTTCTCGCCCATCGAATGGCCTTCTCCCTTTGATGTTAACACCTACATACATCATGTTTGTTACGTGCAAAGCTTCATCCATGTAAACAATCAACAACATGAAAAACAACGCATTAATACCCTCCGCAAACAGTTTTCCATTAGCAAAGGCCATTTATTTATAACTTGTTCAATACCATAAGTCATATAAACCGTGTAAATTCTCATGGAGAACTTACATGAGTAACTTCACGTGTAATCAGCCGAAAACATGTTGCCGACGATGAATAATAGGACTGTATTCATCACAAACCACGTCCAATGCTCGGGAGCCAGCCGTTGGCCTCGGGCGCCGGCCAAATGCGCTGTACACTCTCACCCGGGGTGCTGCAGAATTGACATAATGCTGTGGAAATGCTGTTTAGCAAGTGCTGGTCTTCACTTGTTGGTAATCAAATGACAATTATTGAATCCGTAGATGGATATTCGTTGATTCTTTCTATATTGGCTTGATATATGTTCCAGACAAGCTGTGATAAGATAAGCGTGTGAACCTTACCCGAAAACCCAGTGGAAGGCTCAACTTCATGATTGGCGCTAAGTTAATCTTGACCTAGAGGTAGTCCTCGATTGACAGACCTGTTAAGTTCTTAGTAAAACGCATCAATGTCGTGGTGTCAATATTGGGTGTGGCATGGGAATCCGTTTATCTATTCCCGACTTGATAAAGAACATCAAGAGTCCCTGAAATGAACAGGAACTATTCCAATATAGTAGTTTATCTCTGGGTAACAGGATAGAGGGAACATGTGTATCTGATCTGTCAATTTTGCCATTAAATCCAGCGAAACAAAATTTAATATTCATTTTCGGTAAATTCTGATGTAGATATTATATATGTTGACCAGCCATCGGTTGGAGGTCACAGGGTTAATTCCATACCTGTCAAAGAGTAATCTGATTGTCTCACTCGGTGTCAGTCATTTTGAGCTATGATTCATTGCATGGCCATTCAGATTGAAAAAAATTGTGAGAGTGAGATTAATCTGGAATATACATCTATCTAGTACACATCTGATGATAATTCCCCATTTATACCATCATGTTAACAACTGTTCCTGTGGACTCCCCCAGTTGAATCTGAAACACTGACTGAATTATATGAACTCTGAAATATCTGAACTCCAGCAATTAATCCAGTTAATTTCTGAGATGATCCACGATATAAACTGAATTTACATTAATTTCCATCAGTATGGCGGATTTGTTTCACTATTTATGAATCTGATTTGTTCCAACCATAATTTTATTGAATATCACTTTATACATATGTACTAATTGTATTTGTCTAAATTGTCATGTAATGAATATGTGTGAGAATAGGCAACTGATCCATTTACCTTAAGTCTATGAAGAGCTAAACGTCTGAAAAGTGCAATCTTAGCCTATAGGTAGTCATATGACAGGCCTGCAAGAGAGCCGTCCAGAAGGTATGTATATACATGTACATGTAGCTCGAATGGGTCTGATAGTTGTAAATCAGTGATCTCTTATAGCCTCAAGAATACATGGTTTGTCATCAATCTTTATCATTATCATTCTAGTGGATGTCTATCTTGTTGTCCTTCAAAAATAATAAACTGTGTGTGACAATTTACACTGACAGTGTTGGGTTCAGAATGTTAACTCTGTATATGCTGCCAGTGGGAGTGCTAGTCCGTGTTCCCCTCTTGTACTGGGTCATGTTTTTGTACATGTGGTATTTAACGCGCGAAGTTCCGGCTGGTTGGCGCGAGCAAATCAAATTAGTCTGTTGTAATATGCAATTAGTGATGGTGATTTTTCTCCATCTTCAAGCATTTGTTGTAGATTGCTTCTTTTTCCAGTTGCAATGTTTGTAACCCGTACCGTACTGTTTGTTATCGTATTCACCTGGGTAATTTCTAGTATTCGTCTGGTTGCTGGCTCCACTTTTTCTGGTTCCTCCAGCTTTCTTTAGGGGGGGAATGTGTAACCACCATAGATTTTCCCTATAGTTGTTACTAAATATATTACTGTACAATTCCTTAAAACATAACTGCGTAGGCACCCCCCCCACACACACGCACATGAATTCTTGGTGTATAGATACATACATGCGCAGAAAAAACGGAAGTGGGCAGGTCTGCTTATGTGCAAGTCCCACTGCGCAAGTGTGTGACGTCACTTCTGGTCACGTGACCTTTGGGGGATGTATTCCTCCGCGGTGATGCGGTCGCGGAGAAAAGCCTCCGCGGACAGAAAGTAGTCACAAATACGCGGGTTTTCGTGAGAATCATCTGGAATGTTCGGCAATCTTCAGGGACGAGAGGGGCCCCTAGTAGACCGATTGGGTCGAGTGAGGTGTCAAAGTGAAACGCTCCTCCAGGGCGATCAAGTCATGGGTGGGAGCATGTAAAACGAGGATTTGTCCCGAAAATATAAAAAGCGGAACACGGACTTTATCCCTAAAATAGGGGAAAACCCCTATCAACCGTGTCCAAAACGGCTAATATCGGTCCCCCGGGCTTATCGGGGCCTGCCTATCAAGTCAATGGTGGGTGTATGTAAACTGAGGATTTGTCCTGAAAATATAAAAAGCGGAACACGGACTTTACCCCTAAATAGGGCCTGATTCGCACATTTGCATCTATACGAGAAACTGCCTGTATGGGGTAGGGGGTGGTCATTTTTTGTGTGGATTTTATTATGGGTTGTGGGGTCTTGTTTTTCTCGTCTCGGGCTGTAAAACACGATGGGAGGGGTCTCGAAGTCAAGCGGTGAAATTTTTCGAAAAGTTCACGGAGGTCTGGATAAGCCCATAGGCCCATACTGGCTCAGTGGATAGGTCCATACTGGGCAATTCACACATGTTTATTGCGGTATGGGTTGTGTGGTCTTGTTTTTCTCGTCTCGGGCTGTAGAACACGATGGGCCGGGTGTCGAAGTTAAGCGGTGAATTTTTTCGAAAAGTTCACGGAGGTCTGCATAGGCCCATATAGGCCCATACTGGCTCAGTGGATAGGTCCATACTGGGCAATATACACATGATCATTGCGATATGTGTTGTGGGATCTTGTTTTTCACGTCTCACCACGTAGAACACGATGGGCGTGGTCCCGAAGCTAAGCGGTGAATTTCTTTGAAAATGTCACTGTGCGCATGTGGGTAAATAGCGCTGGGTGGACGTTTTGGGATCTAGGTGAGCCACAGTGACTTGAGTAGCAGGGGGTGTCTTCGTCGATGTTGTTGTTGTTGTGATTATATATATAATTTTTTTTGCAAGAATATATCTATTTCCCACCTTTTCATACACCACAATGACAGTAGATGTCATAAAAATGCTTTATATACGCCCTAAATCGATCTACATACCCCTCCTCTACTAGATCTCCATCTCTAATAACAAGTGTGGTTACTTAAAGCCGTATACCGACTTTCGCCACGAATCCCGGTACAGGGGGTAATTCGGGTGTCTGCAGACAACCAACAGTAAATGGATGAGCAGACGTGAACTATGGTGAAAACTAAACGGGCGTGGAGAATTCCATGAGGTAAGTTCTCCTGCATTCGAAGCTTTTCGGCCTCGATTTCAAAAGTCTTCGGAAGTCTTTTATCAGTTACTGGAAACCAGCCATATCGTGGAGAATGTATTGTGTACCGGGATTCGTGGCGAACTCTTTAACATAGAAGTAACCACACTTGTTATTAGAGATGGAGATCTAGTAGAGGAGGGGTATGTAGATCGATTTAGGGCGTATATAAAGCATTTTTATGACATCTACTGTCATTGTGGTGTATGAAAAGGTGGGAAATAAATATATTCTTGCAAAAAAAATTATATATATAATCACAACAACAACAACATCGACGAAGACACCCCCTGCTACTCAAGTCACTGTGAGGTGAGCCCCTAGCGGTCCGATGGTGTCGTATGAGGTCTTATTTTGAAGCTCTCATGGAGGAGCATCCGACTGGACTAATGTATCGTCCGTTTTCTATATTCTATGCATGCGCAGTCTGGCCGTATTATAGAAAGCAGGCATTTTGGGGGTGCGTCGTGGGTGTGTTTGGGGTAGAGATGGACCACTATTGGTCCAAATGGGTCGTGGGAGGTATCAATGTGACGCTTTTGTGGGGTAGAGTCGGAATGGCGTGGTTTTTATTGCAAGTCCCGTCAATCTGCGCAAGCGCAGTTTGGTGTAATATTTAAAGTGGTCATTTTGGGGGTGCGTGGGGTGTGTTTTGGGTAGAGGTGCACAACTATCGGTCCGAATATGTCGCGGGAGGTGTCATTTTCTAGCTCTCGGGGTGTAGGTGACGTCTTCAGTACGAGTTTTAGGGAAAGTGGGCATTTTGGGGAAGTGAAGGAAGGTATTTGGGATAGAGATGGGCCACTATTGGTCCGAATGTGTCGTCGGAGGTGTCATTTTGTAGCTCTCGTGGTAGAGACCCCGATTTGGGGAATGTTCACGTCATCTGTGACGTCATTGGTGACGTCATCAGTAGGAGTAATAGCCAAAGAGACCCTATATACAGACCCACCCGGTACTTTTCAAAAAATTTCACCGCTTACCTTTGGGACCCCTCCCATCGTGTTCTACTAGACCAAACAACCCATAGTAAAACCCATGAAAATTTTCCCAGTAGAGACCTACACCCCCATATCCAGTATGGGGCTATATGAGCCTATATACAGACCTACCCGGTACTTTGGGAAAAATTTCACCGCTTACCTTCGGGACCCCTCCCATCGTGTTTTTCGTGGCGAGACGAGAAAAACAAGACCAAACAACCCATAGTAAAACCCACGAAAAATTCCCCAGTATGGACCTGTCCCCCCCCCCCCCCCCCCTCCCCATCACCAGTATGGGCCTATATACAGACCTACCCGGTACTTTTCGAAAAATTTCACCGCTTACCTCCGGGACCCCTCCCATCGTGTTTTTCGTGGCGAAACGTGAAAAACAAGACCAAACAACCTATAGTAAAACCCACGAAACATTTCCCAGTATAGACCTATACCCCTATACCCCATATGGGCATTTTCCCGTATATTGTATAATACATATAATTGTACGAGTCCTTGTTCCGCTTTTTATATTTGGAGAAATTTTACATGCACCCATTATTCCACCCTGCCTCTAGGGGGCAGCACTATCGATGCCGTGGTGTCGAAACGGCGTCCCCACAGCAAGCGGAGCCGCCATTTTTGTTTGTTGATCTTTGCGAAGATGTACTGGACAATAAACGCTCGACCGTGGGGTCGCACGGATACTAGACTGGTCCTAATAACATGGTACAACATCTATAGATTATGTTTATTACTATAAGTCTTCCTTCCCATGGTTTCAGGTATTTTTTTCGACCCTCTCCGCTCCAATGTCACGCCAGATAGAGTCACACCGGAAGTGGCGCCACCTGTCGGAACTATAGTCCACTTGACCGCCCCGTCACCTCCACAAACCTCCACGCCACATAGCGCCACAAAGAGTTATCTCCCCCGGCAAAATGATATGCAATATACGCATTGTATACTACTAATGTATAGATATAGAATAGTTCAGTTTCACGATAGATCCAAGTATAGATATAGAATAGTTCAGTTTCGCGACAGATAAATATATATATATATAATTGTTCAGTTAAACGATAGATAAATATGCAGATATAGAATAGTTCCGTTTCACGATAGATCCAAGGATAGATATAAAATAGTTCAGTTTCACGAGAGATAAATATATAGATATAGAATAGTTCAGTTTTACGATAGATCAATGTATAGATATAGAATAGTTCATTTTCACGATAGATAAATATATAGATATAGAATAGTTCAGTTTCACGATAGATCAATGTATAGATATAGAATAGTTCAGTTTCACGACATATGAATGTATAGATATAAAATAGTTCAGTTTTATGATAGATAAATGCATAGATAAATGTATAGATATAGAATAGTTCAGCTTCACATTAGATAAATGTATAGATATATACTAGTTCAGTTTTATGATAGATAAATGTATAGATAAATGTATAGATATAGAATAGTTCAGCTTCACAATAGATAAATGTATAGATATATACTAGTTCAGTTTTATGATAGATAAATGTATAGATAAATGTATAGATATAGAATAGTTCAGCTTCACAATAGATAAATGTATAGATATATACTAGTTCAGTTTTATGATAGATAAATGTATAGATAAATGTATAGATATAGAATAGTTCAGCTTCACAATAGATAAATGTATAGATATAGAATAGTTCAGCTTCACATTAGATAAATGTATAGATATATACTAGTTCAGTTTTATGATAGATAAATGTATAGATAAATGTATAGATATACATGTAGAATAGTTCAGCTTCACAATAGATAAATGTATAGATGTATAATAATTCAGTTTTAAGATAGATAAATGTATAGATGTAGAATAATTAGGATAGATAAATGTAGTTTAGATCCATGATAGATAATTGAATATAGAATTGTTCAGTTCATATCGTTCTGTCTATGAACTTGAAATAGTGTGATGTATATTGTTGCAAAATGCGTCTGGCCGCCCAATGCATGTTGCGTATTAAAAAATAACCGGTTGTTATGCTAGCTACGCCTCAATGTATTAATAGTCCACGTTATAAGACTTACATGTTCTGGTAGTTCATCTCGTGTATGGCATTATTATATTATAGTGGAAATACAGGGATGGACGTTGAATACTCTCATTAACCCACAGGTGGACCAACGTCTCTTATCATCCTTGTTCCCCAGGGAATGTAAGAGACGTAGGTCCATCCCTGGATTAAATGAGCGTAGGTTGTTGTTGTGTTGTTTTCCAACATTACAGGTATGAACATCTGCTTACATTTTCTCGGTTTGCGCAGAATTCAAATACATGCCTAGATATGATTTTCGTGTGGGTAAGCCGTTACTGGCCTATTTTAAGTGGTTTCGAACACTGGGTTGCAGGTGCCAACCTCCTGACTTGATTAAAGCACCCCCAGCGACTACTCTCATACCTGGCCCGGCACCTTGCTTAATGATAAATGTTGCCGATATTTTTTATTATTATATTATCATCGGGCACCATGATAACTCGTCTTTCCACACCGTTAGGCTTACAGAGCTATGTGTGTCATCGGAATGTATCGTATACATGTATATATCGTGTACACAAAAACTATAGTCAGAAGAAATAGGCCATGAATTTATCAACCCTATAAAACTACCTCTAAGCAACGAAGTTTTTTTATGAATCACCGAAGCGGGACTCCATCCAGGATATTCTGTGTCAGCATGTGACTATTGACAATTGTCACGTTGAACACACTTTTTCATTGAATGAATGTAAACTCCGTGCATGGCGAGACAAATTCACCATTGACGTAAAGGGATATGTCTAAGTGACTGGTAAGAACCCGTCAGAAGGGGAGTGTCCTATAGTCCTGCAGTCAGTCGACAATATTCTCGTCGGGGGAGACTGTAGGTGACCAGACTGAACTCACGGGTAACCGTATTGTGACCACGGACATAGGCTTGAGCATACAGTGTCAACACGTTGCCATATAAAGGGATAAGTGGTAACCTTACAGTGATCGCATTGCTGACCATACAGTGACCATACAGAGCTACGGCTTATCTGTTGCCATTATGTGGGAATACGTGGCGCCAGTTTTGGTCCATCTGTTGACGTTTATTAAAGGTAAGTTACTGGTAACGACAATATTCCTACGAAGTAGGCTACCATTTGCAAATTGTCCGGTAAAGAATGAGTGAGTGAGTCAGTCAGTCCATCCGAATCATTTCGTCGGCAAAATAAGGAGAACCGTTGACATTAGAACCTTGATTGTTGGCATGAACGTGCATTAGGGCATTATTACCAGCAGGTTCTGAGTTGACCGAATTCTGATGAAAATTTCATTTATAATTATTATTGTTTATTATTTATTGATGGCTCAGCGAGTGCACGGTCATGCCCATCGGGAACCCTTGACTGTATGTTTCACCGTGACTTTTGAAGGTTCCCTGATACAGCATATCACGTTGGACACACCGGTTCTCGTAAAATCACCGAAGTTAAGCGACTTTGAGCCCGGTCAAGACTTGGATGGGTGACCTCGTACTGTAGTGCTGGGCTGATAAGTGTCCAGGGTAATAGGAACTGAGGGCGATAATAGTTGCTACGCTAATGACTCACCAGCGGTGACATCTTGGAAAGTTAACAGTACCCACTGTCAATTAGGGGTCACGTCCAATCGATCGAGATGGTTTCTCGATAAACGACTAAAACCGATAAATATCTCGTTTCGAAGGGTCCCGGTTTATCTCTATCGATTCTTGTCCCGGTTTGCTCCCGGTTTTCTCTCGAAGCGCAAGACAATCTCGATCCTCCTCGAAATAACTTGACATGCTTCGAGAATAGAATCGAGATGCCATCAAATCAAAGTTCGGAAGGCGTATGCTCGGTATATATATACTGCGTTGCAGCGAGATTAATCTCGGCGAATACATACGCATTTAAGTGAATTAGACTGAACATGAAGCATTTAATATTATTTTGTTTTTCCGTCCAGAGATCTGTAGTCGCATACTTGATAAGTCAGCGCAATTTCTCTAAACGTTATAAACGGAAAGAATAAAACATCGCCAATTCTAGCTAATTATTTTTCAGTTATTTTGATCCTGTTTGTTTTTTAGAATTTGAATCACTTTATAAGATACGTCCAGGAACTGCGAATTGAAGTAAATCATGCAAGTCTAGAATAAAATTCCATATGTTTTCCTGAAAGTTGATCAGAATGGGATATCTTCATCGTCAGAGATTTTTCCCGTGTTCAGAAATAAAGAGACTACGAAGATCATGGGAGCATTTGGTAATTCAATGAAAACCGGAGAATAGAACATAAACGCTCGATCGAAGTTTGCAGACAAACAAAACGTGGTATCGTTTATAGTTAAATATATGTAAGCGTTGGTATAAAGCTTGATTGCCCTCTGAATTGGGCGGTAATTACTTCCATTATTTGGTTGATTTCCCGGATACATGAGATCGGCAATAAATAATAGAACGTAAGTTGTTTCAAGCCGACCATTTTTCACCGGCCCACTACATGTGGCGTGAATTATCAACACCTCTACTTCCGATTGCAAGTGTTCCCACTAGCCACTTCCGGGCAAGCTTATGTCAGAAATGAACGTTGTTGAAATAATATCTTTATTTGAACTATATAACAAGACAGTAAATTCAAAAAATGGAATCTGCAATGAATACTACCAAATTATAAATCAAATTACACACCTAGGTAATACACCGGTCAAACTCTTGACACAGCTTTCATTTTTCGATTGAAACGACCCATGTTGGTAAAAAAAAACTGTATAGAACAATAATTAACGCATGCTTCCATACCATTATTATTAAGATCAAATCCAGCTGATGTGTCATTTATTCCGTGACGGATACTAGTCAGATAAACAATCAATTATCAATATGAGAGAAGTTCACTAAATTATATATTCATACTTTATATATAGATAAATACAAGTTTTTGTTAAATTGAATTCATGAAACATCAGGACATAGATATATCGATTAAACCATGGAGCTAAAAGTTCATGATTAAACGATGAATAACATTGAAAACATCTTTAAAAAATCCGTTTTCTGAATTATATTTTGGTTGCGATATAGGTATAGGCGACGAGCACCCCATAAATATGATAACAGCGTAAAACTCTAATCGCCTGACGGCCGGCCCATACTTAGCCGTACTTCACGGGGTCCTTTACTTCCTTGTTAGAGTTATTCAAAACCTAAACCTCAACCGGTTTTCTTTACGACTTTATGACGTCTAGTCAGGTATACAGAAGTTGATCTATTTATAGAAAATAGAATATCTGTAGCGATGACTAAACTTTCAAAGGGGGAACATATGGTCATGTCACTATATGTAAATTTCTCTCAGTGTTCATGTTCATGTGAGATCGTTCAGTGGTACGTTAGACTCTATGCTAAATGATCAATTCTTCACAATCATTCTTACATACGTGTGCATGTATGCAGATGTGCAAACCTGTAACACTGAGGGAGGATTAACTCACATATGTGACAATTCATGGGCTCATGGTCGATACGGTCAAAGGAACCAGTCATCATAGTTATATGTCCTATATACGACCATAGTAGCATCAATTTGAACGCTAATCACCTGAATCTCATGGATACAGCTAATTTTCATTTCTAAATACATTGAAGCTTGGGACAAAGAAAAATAAGAAAAACAAATGTGAT